>JADBJO010011031.1:22500-35000 GCA_016801955.1 Conus betulinus
AGTGTCAGACAGCTATTACAGCTGCTGTCATTTAGTGGACGTCGGGCTCGTATTGGTCCTGCCTCTCCACATTATGACAAGAACTGATCGCTACATCTACAGGGTGCCTGTTACTTACATTCTTGTTATCTATTTTTTTTTCAGTCTGCGCCCGAGATGGGTGGTACTCACACTCCCTTCCACATTCATGCCCCCCCCCCCTCCCTCACACACACACACAATGTTTTTTACTTCTTATTTTGTTTTTCTTCTAACTGGTTTTAGCTGATTGCTTACATTTTCTTGGTGTGTATTCGTGATCATCGTGCTGCATTCTGTGCGTTTGCTTCTGAGTAATCATTTTGTTAGCATATTGAATTGCAAAGATTCATTTGTTTGAATGTATCTTTGATCACTCTGTTTTCTTCATCCGTTCGTGTCGTACTAATTTTCAACCACTCATATCTCTTTACATTCCCATTATCCCAGACTTTGAGTCCAAAGTTCCAGACTTTGAGACATACATCTGAATGTTAATCTTATCCACCAAGCTGCTTTACTATTAAAAGAGTCAACCCATTCAGCACGGGTGTTTAGCATGTATGTACTAAAAGTAGACTCATCACAGATCATTTGACTGAATTCTTTACACATCAGGCAACAATGCTGATCCCTCCAGCTGCGAAACTAAAAAAAACACTGATCATACTTCCTCTAAAAAGAACAATGTGAATTCAACACGGCATTATTCATGTGTAAAATTTGGATGAATTCAGTTCCATGTTACAAGACTGAACAGCCAATCTGGGTCACATGAACTTCGTTTTGCCCTACCTAGGCATCGATAAATTCGAAACGAGCCGATCGTACCTCATAAGTCACTTGCAACCACTCTACAGAATAAAAACTCAGTAAAACATTTCAAGGAACATCTACATGAAAATTTCATGTCTGGAAAATTACAAGTTTTGGGTTAAGATGGTAAATTGGACCTTTTGCAACTTGTTTTATAAGACGTAATTTGAATATCTTGTCAGAAACCCACTCCATTCATGACCTCCCAGCCCCACCACGCTGTGTCTCTGACTTTCTTTTGTTTGTTTATTTTTATCCTCTTATTCTTGGTCTGATCAACACGTCTTTATTACATTAATGCAGAGAGCACCTGTACGTATTATAATGATGTGTGCTGTGTTTTTGTTGATTTGTCAGAAAGAATTACGTGTATTGAAAGGCAAGGCCTTCGCCTAAAAAAAATCTTACCCTTGAGTATTGAAGATCAATTAATCAATTAATCAATCGATCAAACAACCAGTCAATCAGCCAGTCAATTAATGAAATAATCAATCAATCAATTTGTGTTAAACATCAATCCATCTCGTATCCACCATACATGTTAATAGTAATGAAAATCATATCCCTTCTGATTCATTATTTTATTTTCATCTTACCATATTCTTCTTTGAGTCTTGTTAAAAAAAACTACATTTCAGCTACAGATCTTTTCAACATTTTTTCGATAAAGAAACTGTTTGTATTTCTTTTAATTTGCTCAATAATTTCAATGTTTTAGGTATTCTTCTCTGCATGAATGTCAAAGAACTGCAAACCAGCTACACTTTCTTAATATTTTAGTGAGTATGCTTGTTTGAAATTTTTTTCAGGTTTAGCTTATAGTTTATTTTAAGCGCTTTCTAGGACAAAAGCCGAAAGCAAAATAGCGTGTGCTTGCATGTACTTTTTTGTCTATTACCCTTTAAAATAAAGACTATTCTCGTCGTCATCATCATCATCATTAACTTCATCATTATCGTCGTCGTCGTCGTCGTCATCATCATCATCATCATCATCATCATCATCATCATCATCATCATCATCATCATCATTATCATCATCTGTTCTCTTCCATCTGTTTCACACAAGAGTGACTAAGTTATTGTGGTCCCATCTTAACTACGCCTGCCATTTCTGTTAATTACTGTACAATTCACGTATAATAATGCAATTTCTAATTATCGTTGTCACAGTTGCTCCCATTGTCAGTCAAAGTCTTCCTCACAACGGAATCTTTTGGATCCTTTAGGTAGCTGCTCATCTGTGATACGTTTGCAAAGTGCTCGGGCGCATGTCTGCAGCAATGTGTACAAGCTCTCTCAGACTTATAAACACTGTGCACATGTTTGAACACTTCCTGCCTCCCACCCTCCCTAGAAAGAAAGGAAGAAAGAAACATCTGACATTTTCCTTTCTTTGGAGGAATACAAGCGCTGAGGGGAAAGGTTTGTCATGGTGGTGGTTGTAAATGGAGGGAAAGGGAGATACGTGGTAAGGGTAGGGGAAGGTAAGGTCAGGTCAATGGTCAAAGAGGAAACGTCGTTCCATCATTACGTTATAAGCACGGTGGGGGGGGGGGGGGGGGAACAGTACTTGTAGTGGGATTGACAGGCTCTTAGATCTTGTGACAATCTGACTTTCGCCTACGCTGAGAAATATGATGGAATCATCGCGCCAGTTTCCCTCCCAGCTGGGTCCGACCGTCTCTTCCCCACCTCCTCCTTCCCTTTCCTTCTCCCTCCTCCCAGTGTCAAATGTCATGTCAGTCATCATCGACTCTGAGCTGAATTCTAATCACTCTGCCGTCCTTTCCACTTTAGAATCCCCGACCCTCTCAGCAGAAAAAAAAACGATCAAAGGGCCATATTCACGCTTAGGTGATGTGAAAGACAAAATGAGATCAGACCTACGTGGATGCCTGCCTACCAAAGGGTTTTTAGATGTCGGAGAAGATGAAGTCGAGAGAAAGGTAGAACATGAAGAAGGGGAATATGAGGTGGGGATGTTGGAAGGAATGATGATGAACAGGAACAGGAAGCAGAGAAGGTTCAGGCGAAGAGGGGGGGGGTGTGGGTTAGTTCTCCCTGCTTAAAAAAAAAAAAGAAGTATCGATCAGTTTGTAGGTACTGCTGGTAAAAAGCACGAGATCGTCATTTCTCCTCACCATTTCGTTGTCTTTTCATGGGAAAGTTATGGCATGAATCGCGGATGGGGATGGGAAGAAAAAAGAATGGGGGGGGGGGGGGGGGGGGAGGTGAGGGAGGAAGGAGAAAGGGTTGAGTGAGTGGTACTTTGTGGGAATGGCCTTGAACAGCGTAGAGGTTGCGGAATATTGAGTCAATTGAGTGTGCGAGTGGAAAGGAGGGTGGTAGTGTCGGCGGGGTCGGGTGAGGGTGGTGGAGGGCGAAAGGAGGGTTAGAAGGGCTGGACGAGAAAAATGTCTTCTTGTCAGGGCAATGACCGCTGTTGTTGTGTGTGGGCGTATTGTTTCCCTCCCTTTTTTATCTGTCGTTTTCGTTTTCTGTCTTTTGACAAATGAGAAAGAATTATTGTTGACACTCAAATTGTTCTTTTTTCATGCCATGCATGGCCAAGAAGAAAAACTGCATGTGATTTATCAAGAAGAAGAAAACAAGCAAAACGAAAAACAAACTGATAAAAGACCTGAACATTCATGCGCACACACCTACACACATGCTCATTTATGTACGCAGGTATGATACAAATATGCACATGGTTCTGTGCATAGTGTCCTGTGCTCACTCAAGCAGGCATACAAGGTCACACACACACACACACACACACACACACACACACACACACACACACACACACACACACACACACACATACACACACACACATACGCGCGTGCAAGCACAAGGACACATGCAAACACATCCTCATAAATACACACACATGCACACATACGCTAGTACACACACACACACACACACACACACACACACACACACACACACACACACACACACACACACACACCATACACACGCACACACACATAAACGCACACACACATACACATATTTTCATACACATATACACAGACACACGCACACACACACGCTCATGTGCGCGTGCTTACACACACACACACACACACACACACACACACACACACACACACACACACACACACACACACACACGCACACACACACACACACAGAGACACAGACACGTGTGTGTTAATTGTTCAGCATTGTTTCGTCTAATATGACGATTAGTGGAAAGACGTTAAATAAATGACACACACACACACACACACACACACACACACACACACACACACACACACACTCACACACACACACACACACACACACACACACACACACACACACACACACACACACACTTATGTTGTGTGTGTGTGCGCGCGAGCATACACACACGCACATGATACGTATTGTGCTCGTAAGCCGTGTAGAGCAGAATAACATAAAAACACAATGTACCTCATTTTCTTTCTCTCTTGACACAAATGGACATAGTAAGTTACCTTCCTTGTGTTGTCTATGACGATTACGATGTACTGCGATTTCAGAAATGCCAAACCTAAATCTTATCAATACATGCCTTAAATGTAGGTCTAAACTGAGTATAATAAATATGTTTAACATCAAGGATAGCACAGAAGGTTCTGCAAACATTAAACCTTTCACTGTTATTGATGTGGTAATCCCAGTCTTGCCATTTGCACAAAATTAACCTTTCCCCCAACGTTTCAAGAAACTCGCTTATCCCTTCCACTCCTTGATTAAGCCATACATAACCGAATCCAAACACGTACAGTTTACAGCGAATATTTGATGCCCAGTTTTTCTTGTCACGCAAATCTTAAATCAAAAAGCATTCTATGGGCCTTAAACAGTAGTCTTCATTTGTCCATTCTCGTCAGCTTTTGCCAGTACCTGACACACTTTACATCTGCGTTTATGTAAATAGGATATCGATTTGTTTCTCCATATGCCATGTCATTAGGCGTTCTCATTTCGACGCCTAAGAATCTGTTAATACCAAGAAATGCACCTTTTCGCAATGCAGTGCTGCATTGTCGTGACCCCATAACTCTTCACCATACTGAACAACAGATTGAACTTGTGAGTCAAATAACTTGAAAAAGGAAGAGAGTGAGAATAACACTTCAGCTTGAATAACCTTTGTAAAATACACAGTAATGCGTATTTTGCTCTGCTACTGACATCACGACATGCAGCAACAAAACTTAACTTTGTTGAAAAAATAAATTCCTAAGTATTTGCAAACATTCACCACAGGCATGACAATCCTGTTATAGGTTTACCTTTCTCTGGAAGCTAAATACCCCCCCCCCTCCCTTCTCTGAAAGCCACTATGTTGCTTTTATCCATATTGACGTTTAACCGCAAAGCAGCAGCTGCACGTTGAAGACTGTTAATCCGTGTTTGTAAGCCAGTGACAGTCTCTGAAAGTAAGGCCACATCATCAGCCAGAAAGTAATATGAATAATTCAAAATAGTCAGACGTAATAATTGCACCATGTCTCCCTCCCTTTATCACCTCTTATGCTAGTTCATTAATAAATAAACAAAACAAGACAAGGCTTCCGGCGTCTCCTTGCGTTACTCTACGGGTGCAGTTGTTATGATCTGTTACAATGCTTCCACATTTAATTCTGGCTTTGACATTGTCATACATACTACGAATACACTTAAATATCTTGCCTTTGATGCCATTTTTCAATATGATGGGCCATAATAAATTTCTTTCACCACAATCGAAGGCCTTTTCAAAATCAATGAAGGCTACATACAATTTACGATTAAAACAAAACTGTTTTTTGGTACGAGTGTTTATAATGTAAACATGTGATCAACTGTGGGAATAACGTGGAATAAACTGTTTTTGAATCCTACTTGATGTTCACCTGTCAGATTTATGTTGTTTTATCCATTCCTGCAGTCTGCTATTAATGATTGTGTTGTACATTTTACTGCTCGTATCACACAGCGAAATGCCTCTGTAAGATCGTTAACGTCAACCTTCTTAAAAAACAACGGTTGAAAAATAGAATTGGTCCAGTTATCTGGGGACGTGCCTTTATCAAACAACGTATCAAAAAGTTTTTTTTTTTGTAAGTCAACAGCTCGGTCCCCATCATACTTCAACAACTTACTAATGATTTAATCTGGTCCAGCAGATTTTCCATATTTTAAAAACTTATTTACAGCAAGCAGACCTCTTTCTTTTGATACTGAACGGTTTATAGGAGCAATCTCCCTTCATCAGTATCATTGCCATTTCCAGCTGAAATAATTACATCTGTTGTTTCTTCAAATTCAAGTAAATCTTTAAAATGCTTGACCCAGTCATCGACTGTTAGATTATTTTGAACACGTTTTCTTTTAAAAGATATTTTATGCATAGATTTCCAAGATTAACTCTGATTGTTCACTGATGAAATAGACCTGTCTAACAACATATCGTTATACTGTTCTCTTTTATTTTAATCAGATGTTTGTATTTTCTTCTTGCTATGCAGTGGGCAGCATTCTCTTATTTTTTTCTTCTTTTTTTTTCTGAAAGAGAGAGAGAGAGAGAGAGAGAGAGAGAGAGAGAGAGAGAGAGAGAGAGAGAGAGAGAGAGAGAGAGAGAGAGAGAGAGCTGTGAATCAGGATAACTTTCACGCCTAGGCGGGGACTGGAGGGAGACAGTTGTGATTTAGACGGTCGAATCTATCATATTCCATGAACATCAGAAGTGATACTTGTCACATACATTGTCTAACACTATTCACACACACACACACACACACACACACACACACACACACACACACACACACACACACACACACACACACACACACACACACACACACACACACACACACACACACACACACACACACACACACACACACACACACACACGCACAAGTGCGTGCACGTGCTTGCGCTCGCGCACACACGCAATACACACATGCACACAACACACACACACACACACACACACACACACACACACACACACACACACACACACACACACACACACACACAAGCGCGCGCGCTCGCGCTTGCACCCCCCTCCTAGTATGATGTTACTGTAAATTTATATTAAACCGTGGACTTCAGTTTCGTATTGCAGAAATTTAAACCATACAGCTTATCTCAGCCTTATGTTAATGCAATTCGTGTCATACAAAAGACCTGCTAAACATTTACTCTGTACCAAGGTGATTCAATCTTCAAGAAAATTTACATTATGCCAGAGACGTCAATGTTACGACGGACCAAGGCATTTCAATCTTAAAGATGAATTCGTATCATACCATTAACTTCAATCTTACTAGGAAACAAGACAGCGTAATCTGGAAGGAAAATGAAAAAGTCATTACATTCTTAAACTTCAAGCATTTCAATCTGAATGAAAAATTCATATCATGCCATATACTTCAGTCCCCTGTTGCAATTAATTCATGTCACGCAAAATCTAGTACGATAACAAATTCTTATCATGCTTTAACCTCAACCTTACGATGGAATAAAGCAATTGAACTACACCGTTATTTCCTGTAGTTTTATGAACTTCAAATCTGTCAGTTGCAAGCTGGTGTATCAGAGATTTTAATATAAAAATTGATTATGACCAGTCGTGCATAATCCCATATCTCTTACTCATTTTAACTTTACCGTGTTCTCTCTAAACTACCCTCTCCACATCCGTTTCCCTTTCCCTCAGTCTCACTATGAAGCTTTTTCTTTTATTTATTTTTTTTTAATCAGTGAACCATTAGTATTCAATCTTATAATCACATTTTGTATTCAGACATGCCCCACTTTTATAACACACTATTGACTTTAACTCTTACGTTCCAGACTTCTTTACTATGGAACATGATGTTCGCTTTTCCGGTGAGCACCTATCATGCTGGAGATTCCTTCTCTACAATTCAAAATACAGTTCGGTTACAGAGGTAAGGTTCTCTCTGACAACTGTCCTCTGTCTTTCAGCAGAAAATGCCCTTACAGTAACTTCCTTTCTTATAACACAATTCAGGTTTTGGAAAGGATGGGGAAAGTAAGGGGGTACAAGAAGTGGGGGGGGGGGGGGGGGGGGGGAGGGGGGGGGAGGAGCGGGGATTGAAGTAGGTAGACAGGGATCAGGTAAAACTTGCTTGTCAAACCAAGAGAAATAAAAAGGCGTCTCTAGGGGGTGGAGATGGGAAACATGGTGTGCTGGTGCTAATGGTGTGTTCTCCAATACAATTTCGCAAAGGAAAATAGTCGTTCAAACAGACTAGTTTATTCAGAATCGAAGTATGGTTCGGTATTACAGAAGAGTAACCGAGTTTAACCTACTCAGCTCAACTCCGTCAGAGTTATCAGTGAAGCCTTCAGAAAAAAGTCTGCACAAATGAAAAAGACAGCCATAAGAAGTCTTCATAACAAAGGTTTGTAGATGAGAAGACTTTAGAAAAAGTCAATATTTGATCGCCCCCCCCCCCCCCTCCACCCCAGAAAAAAAGGTGAGGCGTTTTCATGAAATAGTTTCCCATTTGCATGTACAGATTTACAGGTAACAATTTTTCACATAAGTGAAGCTAAAAAATTCCAAACTCAGAAAGTGTCAGACAAGAACTGTCCGAGCAAATTGTGAAATGAAATAAGTCAGACACTGTCAGAACATCTGACTAAATAGGCGTGGTCTTCCTAACACTAGCAGAAAATAATTTAAAAAAAAAAAAGAAAAATGACCGTACTGTGGAGGCACGTGAGTACTTATTAATCTCTACTGACTGTGATTAGATGGGTCAAAGACAGTACGTCCGACAGATTCCACGGCCGTGAGGGAGGGATAGGATAGTATCATGAAGGAAGGAAGGAAGGAAGTTATTGGGCAGAATGAAAAACTGAAAGTGACAGAGAAAAGTCAGATCTACCAGTGGGAAATTGACAGAGAATGAGACACGTGTCATAGAGGAACTTACAGGTAAGGGTTTGACACAGGGGGGGGGGGGGGGGGGGGGGGGGGGGGGGGGGGGGGGGGGGAACCACTTGTGATTTAGCGAAAAAAACGCCACAAGAGTCGATGTTGGATACAAAGGGGAAGAACGGTGGCAGTGGTCTGCAGAAGACTGGATGGGTTGGCAGGGAATGATTGTAGGGGTGAATGGCGGGGTGGGGGGGGGGCTAAGACTGTATGACTGCGTTAGGCACAAGGGAAGTAAATGGCCGTCAGCCACAGGGGAGAGAGCAATAACGAAGATATTGGATACACGGTGTGTGGTGACAAAAGGGACCAGTGGTAAGGTTGTTCGAGGCCAAAAGGAAGTGATAACGAAGATGCTGGATACGTGAGTGTGGAAAGGGCAGGGATATCAAAGAGACGGGATATGCAGAGAGGGAGAAATATCGACGATACTGGATTCAAGAAGGAGATAGGAGGGATGAGTGGGTAGAGAAAGAGAGAGAGGGGGAGGGGGAGAGGAGGGAGGAAGACAATGAATAGAAAAATGCTGGACGCCACCAGCAGTGACTAATATTGCAGGCCCCGAACTTGGGTTCAGTTGCTATCAAAGACATAATATGTGGGATTATTTGGTCCGGGGCCAGAAGTGAGTATGATACAGAATTAAATTGCAAGGCTGCAACCAGGCAGTCGAGTTACATCCTGTTACTGGATGGGTCCTCAAGACTGCTGGTCACGTTTTCTGTTTAGCATTCTATCACGCATGCCTGCTTGACCCCTGGACACATCATGCAAGGAAGAGGGAAGAACAGGTTGGCGATGATCCACCGGTGGTTGCATGAAATCTCTGAACTAGCAGCAGTGCGGTGTCTCCTCTGGTCGTTGCCTCATAGCTACCTGACGTTTACTGGTTCCTGCAGACTGCCAGTGCTGGGGCTGCGACTGGAAGAACTTGGGTGTGGATGTGTACGAGGCTGCTGGAATGAGCGGCGCAGGAGTACTACCACAGAGAGTGCAGGGGAAAAAATAAACAAAGCGCTAGACTCTTGGAGAGCGATAAAAAGCTGATGGGTCTTCGCAGGTGGTATTGTGAAACAGCGCGAATATTAAAGCTGCTGGATTCGCGTTTTGGTATGATGTGGAACATATCTTACGTGAGAGTTTGGGAGCGTGGAAAAGAAGCAACATTTAAAGATGTGGGTCACAGAAATCCAACAGACGTCGAGGATCTTGGGTACGGGATGGTGAGGTCAGAGAGAAGATGGGAGAAAAGGTAAAAACAGATACTAACAGAGCAAACAATGAACACGACACTGAATGCAAAGAGGTAAGTGACGAATACAAAGTAGGAGCGACAGATATCTTCTGATGACGGTGATGACCCTCCCCCCCCCCCCCCCCCCCTTCTCTGACGACTTTTTCTCCCCCCCCCCCCTTGTTCCTCCTCATCCCCCTAACCACTTCTCCCCCGCCCACCCCTTCCTCCCCATTCTCTTCCTCTCTACTCCTCACATCAGTGGCGGCGTAAGCCATCGGTCTGCAGTGTTGCCCCCAAATCTAGTTACAAGCCAGTTTCGCCTGAAAGAAGTCCAGATCCACGAAATTTGGCCTTCCATTGATTATTCGACGTGGCAAGTAATATCCATCAGTATGTCAGCAAAGACTACGGAAATAAAGAAAAACGTTTAGACAAGCAACAAGGGGCGAGTTTAATTTCCTACTTCAGTGCCAGTATTCTCTCCTCTTGGCGTTGGGATACTCCATCGCAATCGTATTTACAGCACTTTGTATAAGGAACGGCAGTTATGTATACCATCTTCACCTCACATGGTAATAGGACATGATGATTAGAAAAAACACAGATCAAGTATTTTACAGTTTAGCATCATGGTTGGTGCCATCTTTCCATCCATATATCTAAATAAGAATCAGTCATTTTCTCCCGAGTTTATGAGTTTGTATAGAAGTCTGTATTTTGTAACGTCTTACGTTTTTATTTAAATGCCACAAAATAGAATACATTCTCCCCCACCTCTCTCTTACATGTGTGTGTATGTATATATATATATATATATATATATATATATATATATATATATATATATATTATATATATAAGCGCACATACTGTTAGGTAGAATTATCTACCACTGCAGAAATGAATGCCTATCTTCTCCTATTTCTTCAATCTAAGACATAAGAGCAAGCTTTGTTTTATAATTGTATATATATATATATATATATATATATATATATATATATATATATATATATATAGAGAGAGAGAGAGAGAGAGAGAGAGAGAGAGAGAGATTCTAGAGAGAGAGCTAGAGAGAGAGAGAGAGTTCTACACTCACACATATATACATCTATCTATCTATATACCTACCTATCTGTCTATCTATCTATATTCCTACCTGCCTACCTATCTGTCTAGCTATATCTATCTATCCATCTATCTGTCTATCTGTCTACCTACCCTATCTATCTACACAATAAAGAATAAACAGAACACTTCGCCGACTACTTATTTCTGGCCGGCGTTTCGCCTGAAAGCTTCGTAATGGCTGGTAAAATTGGCTCATTTGCCTTTGCCATATAAAGTTTGAGAGAGAGAGAGAGAGAGAGAGAGAGAGAGAGAGAGAGAGAGAGAGAGAGAGAGAGAGAGAGAGAGAGAGAGAATTATACATTCACACATATATACATCTATCTATCTATCTAATTACCTACCTCCCTACCTATCTGTCTATCTATCTATCTACCTGCCTACCTATCTGTCTATCTATCTATATCTATCTATCTATCTATCTGTCTATCTATCTATCTGTCTATCTATCTACCTACCTATCTATCTACACAATAAAGAATAAACAGAACACACTTCGCCGACTACTTATTTCTGGCCGGCGTTTCGCCTGAAAGCTTCGTAATGGCTGGCAAAATTGGCTCATTTACCTTTGCCATATAAAGTTTGAGAGAGAGAGAGAGAGAGAGAGAGAGAGAGAGAGAGAGAGAGAGAGAGAGAGAGAGAGAGAGATATACAATGACACCACCAAGATGATCAAATCACACTGGACACAGGATTTTGTCTATGTGAGACTGGATGAACTTGTTTACTGTATGTAGACTGACTTCTTGTATATTACTTCAGTGAATATTTGTTTATAATTGAATATCTCTTGCAGTCATTGCAACACTAATTCCTTGTGAAGTAGTTTCATGACTATGAAGAAGAATCGGAGGACAATTCTAAGCTGATGACTTCCAGTGTCACACATTGTCATATATCAGTTTATCTGACGATCTCATTATGATCATCGGAAGGTCCTTTATTACCTTTAACTTTGAATTAATAGCGACCTATGTCTTTCGTCTGTAATGCATTAAGCTGGATTATTTTGACTGCTGATCGAATGCTGTACTGTAATTTCCATGTTGATCTGTTTCTTTCGTATATGCGTATTTGTGTGTTGTATTCTTGTGTGCTGTTTGCAAGAATTCTGTCAACTGCTCTCTCTCTCCTCCCCTTGGCATGAAGACCATCTAGACTATTGTCAATACAAACGTCAAATTGTCAATTCTCTCGTCTGTCTGTCTGTCTGTCTATCTGTCTGTCTGTCTCTGAATATGAATCTCTCTCTCTCTCTCTCTCTCTCTCTCTCTCTCTCTCTCTCTCTCTGTCTGCCTGTCTGTCTGTCTGTCTGTCTGCC
>JADBJO010011031.1:40000-45000 GCA_016801955.1 Conus betulinus
GGGGGGGGGGGGGGGGAGGAGTAGTAGTGTGGGTGAGAAAGGGGGTAAGGAAAATGGAAGGGACCATACTGTGGAGGCAAGTCAGTATTCATTTGTTTCTACTGACTGATTAGATGGGTCAAATACGGTACATCCGACAGATGCCATGACCAGGAGGGAGGGAATACAACAGGGTCACGGAGGAAGGAAGGCAGTCATTGGGCTGAATGAAAGACTGAAAACGACAGGGAAAGGTAAGATACAATTGTGGGAAATTGACAGAGAAAGAGAGACCAACCATAAGGAGTTAACAGATAAGGGTCAATACAGCAGGGGGGAATGACAAAGAACATTTGTGATTCGGTAAAAAGACCACAAGAAACGATGTTGGATAGGAGGGGGAGGGGGGAGGGGGGGGGAGGGCAGAAATCTCCAGGGGGACTGAGGGGGTGGTTGGATGGAGAGCGGATGATTGTGGGGGTTGGGAGCAGAGACTATATTAGACACAAAGGGAGGTAAATGACTGTCGCACACCGGGAAGAGAAACAATAAAGATGCAAGAAGGTAAGTGAAAATGGGACCGGCGCCAAGGTTGTTCGATATACAGACTGGCGGCGATAACGAAGACACTGGATACGGGGAGCGCGGAAAAGGGGGATGGGGAATGTTACAGTGGCTTAATATGCAGAGGGAGACATATGGAGGATATCGGATACAAGAGGAATATAGGAGGGAATAATGGAGAGGGGGGGGGGGGGGGGGGGGGGCGCGAGAGGAAATAGTCTTCATTAAGGGAAAAGGCGAGGAATATTTAAAGCTGGAAGCAGGCTACGCGCTGGAAGATCGTTGGTCAAGTCTTCTGAAAGGCAGTATTTGTACCCTATCTTGGCCCTGCTCAGAGGTGAGTATGATACATGTTCAGACAGGAAAAATGACGTTAAACAGTCGACTTTCATCCTCATACTGGATGTGTCTCCCACACCACAGACATTGCATCTCGCGTGCCTGGTGGACGCCATGACACTTTGTGAAAGGAAGCGTAGAGCGCAGCCACGTCATGTAATCTCTCACATCAGAATTGAACTAGTAGCAAGGTGTTCGTCAACCTAATCGTAACCCCCAATAACCTTGTCAGTCTGGATTTCCTCTGCATATCCATATCCATGGTAGGTCCGTGTGCAAGTGATCAGTATTGGTAGGTTCATGGGAACTGTCTGTAGTAGCACTCGGTGGGACACTCTCACGCTGGCTCCATGACTCAGAAATCATTGTCGTCTGAAGGGAGCTTAGAGTATGATGGTTTGCTGTGTGTGTTAGGTCAGAAAAATCACCGCTAACATCACTGACTCAACACACAGTGCAATGTCTCTTCTAGTGGTTGCCTCGTGGCGACCCGATGTTTACTGCTCCATGAGGGTTGCCGATGTTTTGGCCGTGATAAGAGGTATCTGGGTGTGGTTGTGTATGAGGATGCTGGAATAGGCAACGCAGGAGTACTACCATAGAGAGTGCACGACAAACAATAAACAAGATGCTGGACTCGCCCGAAAAGGACTGACAGCTAATGGATAGTCAGCACGACCAATTTTGGAATTGTCAATTACAGCGAATATCAAAACTGTTGGAAGCATGGGGGCTGAAAAGATACAGAAAACATTTTGATATGTAAGTTGGGGAGTATTGCAAAGGGAGTAACATTTCATTGATGTTGGACACAAGTATGCGACAGAAGTCGAGATCTTGGATATAGGATGGAGAGGTTAAAGAGGAGGTTTTGGAGATGGAATAGGACATCAGCAGAGCAAAATTATAGACACGACACTGAACGCAAAGAGGGAAAGCAACAGAATGAAGGATACAGAATGGGAGCGACAGAGATGCTGGATTCTGAGAATGAATGAATAAATGAATGAGTGAATGAATGAATGAAGGAAGGAAGGAAGGAAGGAAGGAAGGACAGTATTGCATGTTAACGTTTATGGCTGCAATGGATTTTGGGTATAAAGTTGGTGTTTCTCTTTTTGGGAGAGCGAGTCGCCAGAGTACGACGCCATCGACAGTTGTTGTTTTTTTTCTTCCTGTCTGTGTTTGTTCTGTTGACACAGCCAACAGGTATTCTCCAAAGTGCCCTAGAGGCAACGCCATTGTTGTTCTCTTTTTTTTTCTGAAGGTGAGTTAAGTACACGCCAGACATCCCTACCTGCGACACTCGCTAAAAACAAACAAACAAAAACAAACCAAACGAACAGTAAGAATACATTTGTAACCTACTCCTCCCCCCCACAAAAAATGCAGAGGAGAAAAACAAAATAAAGCTAAAAATGACTCATGTTAGATTGGATACATAAACCTAGAATGTTACTGCTCGCGAGGTAAAAGGCACCATCCAGTTTATCAGCCCTCCTTCCTTCTCCTCCCACCTTCTCATCCTCCATCCCCCTTCTTTCCACTCTCATGGATCTTTCTACGGAGTATTCAAAGGACCGAGGACAACCTAGTGTTGCCATAGATTTTTTTTTTTTCCTGACATGTGTTGAGTGCTTGTTGGACGGAACCCTCCATTAACGGTTTTACTGGAACCAAATCCCTGACACTACCGCCTCAAAAGAAAAGAAGTAAAGCAACCCCCCCCCCCCCCCCACACACACACACACACACACACGCGCGCCATTGATAGCAACAGACCAGTAAAGGTCAACCGAAGATAAGGACAGGCGAAAAAAAAAAATCGGAAGTCGCCATGTGTGAGGTTGGAACAGGAGATCCAGATTTTTTCTCGCCTGGTAGCTGAGTGTACTGTCCAGACCTTTGCTCTCCCCCTCCTCCCCATCCGAACTCCCCTTCTTGTCTGCCTCCCCGTCCCCCCCCCCCCCCCCCCCCCCTCTTAGGGGAAAGTAACTACCAATGACCGACACACAGTATCGTGCGGACGAAAACGGCGACAGCACTCTGAGCAGGAAATGAACGTCTGCTGCATCCTTAGGCATCAACCTCAAGATCCTCCTGTGACCTTGTTGACCCCCTTTCTCTCTCCGACGCCTTGCTCCCCCCCCCCCCCTCCTCTTTCCTGGGCTCTCCCTCCTTCCCCCTCTTCCCACTTCTCCACTCCCCCATCTCCATCCCGTTTCTGTCCCCTACACCTACCACTGACAGTACTGAGCCTGATCCGGAATCTTATCCCTTAATCTAGTTACAAGCCAGTGTCTTCTGAAATCAAGAATCACAAGAGTGCGATTCTTGTGAACCTTGATTTCAGATGACGCTGCCGGCTGAATAGTTCCTGATCTTAATCGTTACATACATAGCCAACTCTACCCATGCCAAGTTGTATCCAGTGCCTGGGAAAAGCTATAGACAAACATCAAAGGCGAATTTTATTCCTTACTCATATGTCATTTTTATCTTAATTTCACAGTGGAACAACTTCACCACAACTGCTGTATTACATACGAACTGATAACGATGCATACCGACTATCATCGCCCGAGAAGACTGTGTATGCAATAATAATTAAACAGTAAACTATTCAGTTGGTAGCATCTTGGTTGGTAGGCCTACCATGTTTCCATACACGCATCTTAATTGCAGTTTCTGCTTCCGAGTTGATGTGCTTGACTATAAGCCTGTTATTTGCATTTGCACAAGCCGAAAGTTTTGTCATTTTGATTAAATTGAATGAAAGAGAATTCCATCATTTAATCTCACACACACACACACACACACACACACACACACACACACACACACACACACACACACACACACACACACACACACACACATCCACAGAGATGCATATATATATATATATATATATATATATATATATAGATAGATAGATAGAGAGATAGAGAGATAGATAGATAGAGAAGAGAGATGTCATGTTGCAATTGAGAATCCAGCGCTATTTGCATATATATATATAATATATATATATATAGATAGATAGATAGATAGATAGAGAGAGAGAGAGAGAGGAGAGAGAGAGAGAGAGAGAGAGAGAGAGAGAGAGAGAGAGAGGGGAGATTTTTTTTGTCAGACAAAAAAGACCAAATTGTTAATGGATTTGCAAATGGGCTTTGGGAACTTCATCCTTTAACCTTTAAATGAGAGACACAAACATACCCCCCCCCCCCCCCCAGCCCTGGACAAGTTAAAGGCTAATACATGTAAGACAGAGAGAGAGAGAGAGAGAGAGAGAGAGAGAGAGAGAGAGAGAGAGAGAGAGAGAGAGAGAGAGAGAGAGAGAGAGAGAGAGACTTCAGGCTTCAGACTTCAGACTTCAGAATTTTATTCAGTAAGGCCATCGGCCCGTTTGACGGGGAATGAGCACAACCATTTACATTATAAGTAGGAAGCAAATAATTTATCACGGAAAAAAAAACATCTGCCATCCAAACAAGCAAGAACAGCAATTAAGATGTCATTATTTCTCTGATCTTAGACTCTTTAAACAAAAACATGCCCAAATTCTTGTAACGTTATAACTATTAGAGCTGAGTAGTAACTGTAAACGAAACAAGCATGGGCGCCTATAATATTTCTGTGGGATAAATTTGTGGCGAATATCTTTTTAAAGCTGGGCAAATGAACAAAACATTTTCTTCATCTTGCGTACACAATGGACACACTAAATCACTTTGTCTATGTTGTCTGTATCTTCAAAAATGTTGAGTCCTTATCTCAGAAGCTCCTGGGGTCTAAATTTAGCAATTGATCTCTTCAAATACATGTCCATATCGAATTTCAAATAAGGCTGAATATGATGAAGACTAGAACAATTTCTGTACAAATTGTATCGTTCACTAGTCTGGATATGATCGTCCCACATTTGCCATCTATAGTCAATTAGCCTTTGTTGAAAAATACGAATAAACTGATTTTGATTTCCAACACCCTGAGCCAGCCAAACATCCCAAAATCCGTGCTTACACAGAAATAGACGCATACTTGAAACCCAGTTCGTTTTTCCCTTTAAATCCAATTCGAATAACATTTCATAAGACTTACGAGGCAATCTA
>JADBJO010011031.1:52500-55000 GCA_016801955.1 Conus betulinus
CACGCGTAAGCTTGTATTTCTGCGATGATATATCTATTTCTGATACTTAAGAAAAAAAAACAACATATGACAGAGAGCACCAACGATGGAAACTGTCTTCAGGAAATATGACTACAAAAGCAAATGGAAAAAAAAGTGCAGGAAGCAAACAAAATTGATCCAAAAACGTGGCCCAGTGGCGTTGTCGAGGACTGCGGTTGAAAGGTTGCAGATTGCAACAGCATCAGAGGCGTGCACTGCTGGAATATTTCCATCCTTAGGGGCTTTTATCCAGGTCAGCTGACTGTGGGATGGGGGCCTCATGGGAAGATTACAATTCCGCTGGCGATTTTACTCCAGTTAATAAATAATGAGTGAGAGAGAGACAGTGCCTCATCGCATGTTTTTTCTTTTAAACAAGGTTGGCATGCAGACTGTAAGAGCACCAGAACCTCAGAACTAATCACGACGAAAAAGCGGAAGAGCACACAAAACAAAGTGTGAAGTAACGCAGTTTTTATGCACGACACAAAACAAGACAAGAAATTTTCGGCAATATGCCTTCCTCAGCGACAAAACAATAGAAACAGTACGGACATTAACATGCGCAATACTCCCCTTGTGAAGCCAAAGTGGTGAATGAAGTTGAAATTAAAGAGGGACAGTGGGAGAGAGGTTGAGTTGAGTTCGAGGAATATGGCACGAGGAAAGAGTTGTAGAGTTACGCGAGGAGGAGGAGAGAGAGAGAGAGAGAGAGAGAGAGAGAGAGAGAGAGAGGGGGGGGGGGGGGGAGGGGGAGGGAGAGATAGAGAGAATGGAAGTAGAGGAAGAGTGGAGAGTGAGAGAGAGAAGAGGACAGGGAGGGGAAGGAGAGTGGGAGGAGGGGAGGCCCTCTAGTTGCCTACAAACGGGACAAGAATGTCCGTGACATGCTTGTGCGTTGCAGTCTCCAGCCTCACAGACGTAAATCTTCTGTAGGCACAAGCCCGTGCAATCTACTCAACTGCAAGACCTGCCCCTTCATCTGTACTGCCACTGAAGTGAAAGGACCCAGTTCACGCATGACTGTCTTCAAATTCTTCAACTGCTGCCAAACCACTAACCTGATCTACATCATCCACTGCACCGTTTGCTCTAAACTTTACATTGGTGAGACCGGACGCTCTTTGTCAGATTCAAGGAACACCTCGCTGACATTAAATACAACAGGGATAAACCAGTAGACAAGCACTTCAACCTCCCCAGCCATTCCGCACACGATGCAAGAGTGAAGGGCTTGTGGTTCATGAGAACTAGTGACGCAAGAGACAGGAAGGATATGGAGTCTCACCTGATTCAAAAACTGGGCACCAGAAATCCAGCTGGTATCAATGAAAAAGCGTAGTAATTCTCTGTTTTTTTTTTTTTTTTTTTTTTTTTTTCCGAGCCAAATCAGGTGGACAGTGACCTATTATTCCCTTTCCCCTTCATACTTACCTGTGCATGGTTGGTCTGCATCAGTGGCCTGTTCGTGACCTTAGAGCCTAGCGCCTACTTGGATGATCGTTCGAGAGCCTATATCTTTCGCCGGAGTTTCTGAGTAGGGTTAGCTCCCCTGTCTCCTGTCTTTTTTTCTAATTTTTTTTAGGTTATTTACTTATCTATTTATTTATTTTTTTTTTTACTTTTGTATCTATCCCTCTCCATCCTAATCACCTTGGCCCCCTTCTTTCCCCGCTCCCTCCCCTCCTCTTTCTCTTTTCTTCCCTTCTTCTTTCATTTTCCCCTCTCTCCCTTTTCTCTCCCCCCCCCCCCTTCTACCCCTCCCTACCCCCCCTACCCCTCTCCCTCTCGCTCCCTTCCCTCCTCTGTCCTGGTTCCTTTTCAGTCGTCTCCCAGTAGGGCTCCTTCTTCCTGTGCGTTTCCTTCTCTTTACATTCCTCCTTACTTCCTGTCTCTCCCCTTTTGTCTGGTCGCCCACTTTGTAGGACCCTTCTACGGGACCTCTTGAGGCTTCTCTTCCTCCTTCTCCCCTTAGCACTTTCTCAGGCATCTCTCTTTTAGGGCCCTCATACGGGTCCTCTCTTTACGTCTCTTCCTTTCTTCCCCCCCCCCCCCCCCAACTTCCCCTCCCCCCCCCCCCCCTTTTTTTTTTTTTTTTTTTTTTTTGTCATTGCGAGTGTGTTGTTAGCGCCTCTCATCATGACCTCATACCTATCTTTTGCGTTAATGCTCTTATTTTTGCCTTTTTCTGTTGCGCCACCATAGCACCACCTACCTCCCTATTATATTCTATACCCAAATGTCTTAATGTATGCCTTGTTCGTACATTTACTCTTTTACTCTCCATTGTAAACCCCCCCCCCCCCCCCCTTTTTTTTTAGGTATGTGTGTGTTTGTGTGGTTGTGTGTGTGCGTATGGGCGTGTGTATGTGTGTGGGCGTGTGTGTTCGTGCGCGCGCGCGCGCACTTGTATGTATGTGTGTGTGTGTGTGGTTGTGTGTGTGTGTGTGTGTGTGTGTGTGTGTGTGTGTCCGCGCGC
>JADBJO010011031.1:65000-67778 GCA_016801955.1 Conus betulinus
CTTCATCCCTGTCCTCCTCTCTCCCCCCCCCCCCCCCCACACCCACCCCCTACCCCCTCCCTTCATCCCTGTCTCCTCTCTCTACCCCCCCCCCACCCACCACCCTCCCCCTACCTCCCTTCATCCCTGTCTCCTCTCTCTACCCCCCCCCCCCCACACCACACCCCCTACCTCCCTTCATCCCCTGTCCTCTCTCTACCCCCCCCCCCCCCCACCCACGCTCACCCCCTACCCTCCCTTCATCCCTGTCTCTCTCTCCACCCCCCCCCCCACACTCACCCCCTACCTCCCTTCATCCCTGTCTCCTCTCTCTACCCCCCCCACCCACGCTCACCCCCCTACCTCCCTTCATCCCTGTCTCCCTCTCTACCCCCTCCCCCCCCCCCCACCACCACGCTCACCCCCTACCTCCCTTCATCCCTGTCTCTCCTCTCTCCCCCCCCCCCCCCACCACACTCACCCCCTACCTCCCTTCATCCCCTGTCTCCTCTCTCTACCCCCCCCCCCCCCCCTCACCCCACTCACCCCCTACCTCCCTTCATCCCTGTCTCCCTCTCTCTACCCCCCCCCCCCCCCCCACCACACTCACCCCCCTACCTCCCTTCATCCCTGTCTCCTCTCTCTACCCCCCCCCCCCCCCCCACGCCCTCACCCCCTACCTCCCTTCATCCCTGTCTCCTCTCTCTACCCCCCCCCCCCACCACACTCACCCCTACCTCCCTTCATCCCTGTCTCCTCTCTCTACCCCCCCCCCCCCCCCCACGCTCACACCCCTACCTCCCTTCATCCCTGTCTCCTCTCTCTACCCCCCACCCCCCCCCCCACGCTCACCCCCTACCTCCCTTTCATCCCTGTCTCCTCTCTCCCCCCCCCCCCACCACGCTCACCCCCTACCTCCCTTCATCCCTGTCTCCTCTCTCTCCCCCCCCCCCCCCCCCCCCCCCCCCCCACACTCACCCCCTACCTCCCTTCATCCCTGTCTCCTCTCTCTACCCCCCCCCCCCCCCCCCCCCCCCCACACTCCCCCTACCCCTCCCTTCATCCCTGTCTCCTCCTCTACCCCCCCCCCTCACCCCCACCTCTCCCCCTACCTCCCCCATCCCTCCCTCCCCACCTCCCCCCCTACCTCCCCCCACCACACTCACCCCCTACCTCCCACCTACCTCCCTTCATCCCTCCTCTCTCTCTCTACCCCCCCCCCCCCACCTCACCCTCCCCTCCTCTCCATCCTCTCCTCTCCCTCCTCTACCCCCCCCCCACCACACTCACACCCCTACCTCCCCTTCATCCCTCCCTCCTCTCTCTCCCTCCCCCCCCCCCCCCCACACTCACCCCCTACCTCCCTTCATCCCTGTCTCCTCTCTCTCTACCCCCCCCCCCCCCACACTCTCACCCCTACCTCCCTTCATCCCTGTCTCCTCTCTACTACCCCCCCCCCCACCCACGCTCACCCCCTACCTCCCTTCATCCCTGTCTCCTCTCTCTCTAACCACCCCCCCCCCCCCCACCACGCTCACCCCCTACCTCCCTTCATCCCTGTCTCCTCTCTCTACCCCCCCCCCCCCCCCCACCACCTCACACCCCCTACCTCCCTTCATCCCTGTGTCTCCTCTCTCTACCCCCCCCCCCCCACCACTCACCCCCTACCTCCCTTCATCCCTGTCTCCTCTCTCCCCCCCCCCCCCACCCTCCCACCCACCCCTACCTCCCTTCATCCCTGTCTCCTCTCTCTACCCCCCCCCCCCCCACCACTCTCACCCCCTACCTCCCTTCATCCCTGTCTCCTCTCTCTACCCTCCCCCCCCCCCCCCACCCCCACCACGCTCACCCCCTACCTCCTCTCTCCCCCCCCCTACCCTCCTCTACCCCCCCCCCCCCCCCTCCCTCCCCCCCCTCCCCATCCCTGTCTCCTCTCTCCCCCCCCCCCCCCACCACACTCACCCCCCCTACCTCCCTTCATCCCGTCTTCTCCTCTCTCTCCCCCCCCCCCCCCCCACCACGCTCACCCCCTACCTCCCTTCATCCCTGTCTCCTCTCTCTACCCCCCCCCCCCCCACCACACTCACCCCCTACCTCCCTTCATCCCTGTCTCCTCTCTACCCCCCCTCTCCCCACCACGCTCACCCCCTACCCCCTTCATCCCTGTCTCCTCTCTCTACCCCACCCCCCCCCCCCCCACCACGCTCCCCCTACATCCCTTCTCCCTGTCTCCTCCTCCCCCCCCCCCCCCCCACCACGCTCACCCCCACTCCCTCATCCCTGTCTCCTCTCTATCCCTCCCCCCCCTCCACCACTCCCTACCTCCCTTCATCCCTCTCCTCTCTCCCCCCCCCCCCCCCACGCTCACCCCCTACCTCCCTTCATCCCTGTCTCCTCTCTCTACCCCCCCCCCCCCCCCCACCACACTCACCCCCTACCTCCCTTCATCCCTGTCTCCTCTCTCTACCCCCCCCCCCCACCACACTCACCCCCTACCTCCCTTCATCCCTGTCTCCCTCTCTACCCCCCCCCCACCACACCTCCCCCTACCTCCCCTCCATCCCCTCTCCCCCCCTACCCCCCCACCACCACCCCCCCCCCCTACCTCCCTTCTTCCTCCCCCCCCCCCCACATCCCACCCCTCACCTCTCTTCATCCCTCTCCTCTCTACCCCCCCCCCCCCCCCACCACACTCACCCCCCTCCCTCCCTCCGCTCCCCTCTCTCCCCCCCTCCACCCCTACCACCTCCCCCCCACCCCCGCCACCCCCCCCCCCCACCACCCCCCCCCCCTACCTCC
>JADBJO010011032.1:7500-10000 GCA_016801955.1 Conus betulinus
ATGTCTCAACACCTTTTCCCTGCGTTGGTTTATTTTGCCACAGGTAGAGGTGTTCTGTTTTGTTCTTTGGTGGGACCAGGGACGCCGTCATCCCCAGTGCTTCCGCCAGTCCCGCTAGATATGCGTTTTCCGAGAGGACCAGCACATTCTGTGCCTTCATATCTAGCCTTGGTATCACACTCTCCAGGTGTGGTATTCCCAGCCCTCCATTCCTCATGGGGGTGTATATGAGGTGGTTGGTCACATGCTCCGGCAATTTTAGGAGCTGTTTAATAGGTTTCCTGCATGCCTCATCTAAACTCCTCAGCGTGCTCGTGGGAGCAGCTTCGGTGTTAGCGATGGAAGCTATGAGTCTCGGTATTATGGTGCTTCGCCAGATGTACAGCTTTTGGGTCGGTTTCAGTGGGGCTTTGTGTACTCTTTCGCCCCACGATTTGATCTGTTCTAGGAGTTTGGGTTGTTTTAACTCCATACCATGGGCCAAAGTGCTTGCCCAGGTATTTCGTCGTCTCTTCAGGGTTGACCCAGGGGATAGGGTCCCCATCGACTTTGATTGGCTGGCAATCATTTACTGTCCATGTTTTGCCATTGCTTTTCAGCACGAAAACGAAGCTCTTTTTCACGTTGAGCTTCAGCCCGGCTTCCTTGCAGAAGTCTGTGACTAGTGCAAGATTTCTCATTAAGCCGTTCTCGCTTCGTGACAACACCGCTGTGTCATCAGCAGCATATCCCATAGCTACAAAGTTCCGCATCCTTCACTCTCCAGGGTTTGCCATTCTTGCGAAGATGGCAGAAAAGAGGGTCTAGCGCAATGTCGAAGAGGATGGGTGACATGGGGTCCCCCTGTTTAACCCCACTCCCTATCCCAGATTGGGCCAGTGCTACCCTTGGAGACCGTGAAGCTGGTGACCGAGTCTTTATAAAGATCTCGTACCACATCGATCATGTTGTTTGGGACACCGAATCGTTTTAGGCCCTCATACACCAACTTGTGCGAGACCGTATCAAAGGCCTTTGATAGGTCGAGGAACGCAACCGCCATGGTTCCTTTTGCCTTTTTAGCCACCTGTATTGCTTTCCTTAGCAATAGCGTGTTTTCCGTGCACCCTGGTGACGGAATGAAGCCCCTTTGCATGGGGTTGAGTGGTATCAACCTGGTCAGGCGTTTGGCCAGGATTTTGGTGTAGAGTCTTGCCAAGATGCTTCCAATCGTTAAGGGTCGCCAATTGCCTATCTCCTGTAGGTCTTTTTTCCCTTTCGGGAGGAGGATCGATCTGGCCTCCTTTAGGCTTTTCGGAATTGAACCTTGGATGAACCAGGTGTTAAAGAGGATGCTGAGTAGAGTGCCATCAGCATACTTCGCCTTGATCTTCCTGGCTTCTAGGCCATCGGGCCCAGAGGCTGTGTCTGCTTTGGTTGAGGCTAGTGCCTCTTTCACCTCTTTCTGGGTGATTGGCTCGCACAGCTGTGCAGCCTGTTGCGGGGTCAGGGTCTCTCATCGGAGGTGGGAACGTATCAAGGTTTACATCCTTAGATTGCTGTTCGAATCTTTCTTTGTAAACCTTTTCTACTTCTTCCACCGGGATCTCACATTTGTTATCCTCTTTGAGGTCCAAGACCTCTTGAATGGCAGCTTTTTTCTTGTGCTGCCATTTCGTTTGTAGCCTTCTGTATGCCTCAGCCTTTTTCTTATTCGCTTTGCAGGCATTTTTACTTTTCAGATGGCGGGGTATTTTCCCAATAGTGATGGGTTTCACTGTTGGGCTACCTCTGTCACAGTCTTCTTTGCAACTCTCCGCGATCCCAGCCAGGATCTCGGGCATTTTGTCTTCCTCACTTAGCCCGTCTTCTGCTGCTTTTAGAGCAGAGAAAGCTTGGCTGACCAGCTTGTCCTTCAGCTCATTGAAGTTGTACTGTTCTGACGGTCGAACAGTTGCTGCGCGGGCCCTCTCACTACAACTGTCTGGTGTTGTGTGGGTGGTTTCACATGTATCGGATCCTTCGTCCTTGTTTAGGAGCTCACTATAAGTCTCCTTGTAAGCCTTCGTGCGCATTCTCGATGCAATCTGGCTTGTTGTCATCATCAAGCCTTCTTCACCCAGGCGTTCACATATGTTGGCTCTAGTGGCCGTGGGCCCTAGAGTCATGATCGTTTTTGCGAGGAGTTGAGTTTCCTCCACACTCCAACGGTGCTTTCCCTCTGTTTGTGGGTTTTCCATTCGTCTCTTTTCCCGTTTCTTTTCATTTTCTCTCTCGCGTGCTTTTAATCTGGCTTCATTGGCGCGTTGGGGGTGCTTATGCCTATCATGCTGTGATAGGCCCGACTGTGTCTGGAATCTCAGTTTGCACTCCGGACACTCGTACGGGTGAGTGTCCGGCTGGGGCAGAGTCTTGTACCCTTTGCATTTGGCTGCATGGCAAGAAATGCCATGTTGGTTCCCGCTCTCCCACACTTCCTGCAGCGGAAGAGAATAGTGATTCCTTTGTGTTTATCATGCAT
>JADBJO010011032.1:17500-19656 GCA_016801955.1 Conus betulinus
TGTTTATTTGTGTGTGTGTGTGTGTGTGTGTATGTATTTATATTATTTATTTATTTATTATTTATCCATATTTATTCCTTATGTCTTCTTGTTAGAATTCCTTATGTCGTTCTTCTCACTGTCCGATTGCCATTTACTACCAATACATTCTCGGAATTATCGTTGTTGTTCTCCGTTCGTTATTATTAGTGTCAGTATTTTATTTATTTATTTATTTTATTTATTTATTTAATTATTTATTTTACTTATTTTATAATTATGACTCTTATTGTTATAATTGTATGTTGCTGTTGTTGCTGTCACTGTTATCATTATTATCATTATTGTTATTACGATCTTTATGGTCATTGTTATTGTTGTGATATTGTTCCTGCTATACGTATTATTATTATTATTATTATTATTATTATTATTATTATTATTATTATTATTGTTGTTGTTGTTGTCATTATTACTGTTACTCTGTTCTTTTTGTCTTCTGTGTTTTTTTTTTTTTTTTCTTGTTTTTTTTTTTTTGTGGGGGAGTGGGGTGGGGGGATGGGGGGGGCGGCTTTGGTGCTGCATCTTTTGCCGCCAGTCTTCCCAGCAACATCTTCAGCCTTAAGTGAGTGGCCAGACAGACACAGCTGTTATAATCAGCTCATCACCACATCATTTCTAGTCCTTTTCTCTTCCTCTCCTTCCTCTTCTTCATCACGTGATGATGGTATGCACATACAGGCATATATCTTCATGCATGGGGACCCGATGGCGGGGGCGCTGGCTGGCCCCCCCCCCCCCCCCCCCCCCCCCCCCCCCCCCCCCCCCCCCCCCCCTGCATCTTCAGCCTTAAGTGAGCGGCCCGAGACAACACACAGCTGGTGCAAAGCAGGTCCTCGTCATCCTTTCTGTTCATTTTCTCTTCTTCTTCTTCTTCTTCTTCATCTTGCCATGATGAGGACCATGACATATGCACATACACATGTCTATCTCTTCGTATGGCAGGCTTCCTGCATCTTCAGCCTTAAGTGAGACGCAACTGGTGTCTTCATCATCATCATCATTGTGTCTCCTTCTCCTTCTCTTTCGTTGTTCTTCAGCTTGTGATGATCAGACCACCATGACACACATGTCTAGACTTTCAGGTGTAGCTGAAGGGCTCGCTCGTTTTGATTGATCTTCAGCCTTAAGTGAGTAGCATCTTCAGCCTTAAGCGAGTGGCAGAGAGACGCCACAAGTTCGTCATGATCATTTTCTGTTCTTTGTTCTCAGGACGAAGACGTGTGCATATATTTATAGGTGTATATATATATATATATATATATATACATATACATAGATATACCTCAAGGGCTGGTTGTTGCTGAGCATCTTCAGCCTTAAGTCAGTGGGAATGTGTGTGTGTGGTTGTCCTTGTGTGTTGTGTGCGCGCGCATTTTTGAGCCGTGTGTGTGTGTCTCTCTCTTTCTTTTTTAGCATCTTCAGCCTTAAGGTAGTGTGTTTTTTTCTCTCTCTCTCTCTCTCTCATCAGCAGCCTTAAGGTAGTGGGGGGAGGGGGGGGGGGTGTGTTGGTCAGTCTCTGTGTGCTCTCGGCATCTTCAGCTCGCCTTGGGGGGGGGTCAGGGTGCAACAAGTTTTTTGAGCCTTGGGGCTCTCTCTCCTCTCTCTCGGGCTCCTTCTTCTCAGCTTCGCATCTTCAGCCTTAAGTCAGCGTGCACAAGTCTGCATGGGTGGGGCCTTGGTTCTCTCTGTGCTCTCGGCATCTTCAGCTCGCCCTTCAGCCTTAAGTCAGCGGCACAAGTCCTGCATTTTGAGCCTTGGCTCTCTCTCTCTCTCCTCTCTCGCTCTCTCTCTGGTTCTCTCTTTGCATCTTCAGCCTTAAGGTAGTTGGGGGGGGGGGGGGGGGGTGTTTGTTTCTCTCTGTGCTCACCGGCATCTTCAGCTCGCCTTCAGCCTTAAGTCAGCGTGCACAAGTCTGCATTTTGAGCCTTGGGCTCTCTCTCTCTCTCTCTCTCTCTCTCTCTCTCTCTCTCTCTCTCCTCTCTCTCTCGGGGGGCTGCATCTTCAGCCTGGGGGTAGTCTTGGGGGGGGGGGGTGTGTTTGTTTCTCTCTGTGCTCTCGGCATCTTCAGCTCGCCTTCAGCCTTAAGTCAGCGTGCACAAGTCTGCATTTTGAGC
>JADBJO010011032.1:22882-34078 GCA_016801955.1 Conus betulinus
CATCGAGGGTCTGCAAGAAACCCTACGTTGAGCTCTTTTACGGGTTTTGTTAATTTCTTTGCACTCAGAATTGAACCAAGGAACTTTTGGCATTACGGGCTTCTTGGAAGATGTCTGGATGGTTGACTTTGCGCAATTCAGTATGAAATCTGAAAGACTTCCTGCCGGATCGTCACTATGCAGGATCTTGTCCTCTTCCAGATCCATAAGAAACTTAGTGGCAAAGAGGTCCAATCTGCTTTGTTGAAATTGAGGCATTCTGGCAAAGACTCGCTCTCTGCATTTGTACACCGAAGCAACACAGGAAAGTGGTCACTACCATGCAGGTCCTCATCAACCTCCCAAACAAAATCCAAAAACAAAGATGGATCACAGACAGAAAGATCCAGACAAGATGTGGTGCCATTAGCGGAGTGAAAGTAAGTTGGTGATTTCCTGTTCAAGACACACAGATCAAGCTCCGAAAACACTTCCTCTAAAAGCAGACCCCGTGGTGAAGATCTCTCACTTCCCCATAGAGGAGAGTGGCCGTTCAGATCACCCAACAGCAGGAAGGGTCGAGGAAGCTGCTCCAAGAGTGAAATGAGGTCCTGTTTGGTGACGCAGATGTTTGGAGATAAGTACAAACTACAGACAGTAACTGTTTTGTGGAGAGTAACCCGAGCTGCCACTGCCTGAAGCGGAGTCTGCAGAGCAACTGGGCTGTACAGAACAGAGTTTGTGAATGAACAAGGCAACTCCACCAGAAGCACCATGTTCAACAGACTGTGCAGGTAGATTTAAAAAACTGTAGCCAGAAAGTGAAAAATTTTTGTCAGACTTGAGAAGAGTTTCTTGGAGGGCAATTAGCATCGGCCTGGCCTCACGGCACAACAGCTGCAATTCTTCATAATTGGAAGACAGTCCCCTGATATTCCAATGTATGATTGAATCCATTGTGGATGAGTCCATCATAAATGAAATATGGTGAAAAAAAATAAATCTCGTAATTCTTCCTTTTATTCCATATCAACATCATCTGGATCCGAGAGAACTGCAAATCTGTTGAAATTTCTCTCCGCTTTTTTTCTCTCGATCTGATACAATTTTGTTCGGCGTTTTCTTTTTTAGGTGGCGACTTGGTCTTTCCTCCAGAAACCGCCAGCTCCCTTGTTGACAGCTGTAGGGTGCCCTTTGAGGATTTTGAGGGGGTGGTCTTGTCTTGTACTTCAATGACGACTTCCTCTCTCTGCCGCTCTGAAGTGCCTGTAGGTCTTTTGCCCCCTGGTGGTCTGGGGGCGGGAGTAGGCTTTGAAGACTGACTCGTATCTGAAGGCGACGACTGCTGGGGTTCATCGCATGCAGTGGTTCTGCCTGAGGCTACAGACTTGGTTTCTGGCTCTCTCTCGGCAAACGAGGACTCCACCGTCTGCACTCCGATGCTGACTGTTGTTGGCTTCTTTACTGCAGCTGCAAACGAGAGCCCAGCAGTTGGTTGACTTTTCATAGCAATCTTTTTCGCCTCAAAAAACGGGATTCGCTGTTCAGTCTTTATTCTCTGAATTTCCTTTTCTTTAACCAGTTTGGACAGGTCTTCGATGATGATGGGTGCTTGCCTCCACAGTTGGCACAGAGTGGTGGACTGTCACACACACCCTGGTGGACTGGCTGGCAGCAGGTACCACACACCTCTTCCTCCGTACATCTATCCCTCACATGGCCGTACCTCTGGCACTTGAAACAGCGCAGAGGTGATGGGATGTACAGTGACACTGAAACTCTCAGGTAGCCCACCGTAATCGACTCCAGGGAGAGAGAAGTAGAGCAGAAGGTCAAGAAAAGGGTGTCAGTTGGAATCCTGTCATTGCCTTTACGCACAAGCACACGATGAACGTGGGTCACTCCTTGAGATGCCAGCTCTGACTTGATTTCAGCCTCCGACACTCCTCTCAGATCTCTGCACCGGATTACTCCTTTCGAAGAGTTCAGAGATTTGTGTGGAGACACTTTGATCGGTCGATCCACTAACGTTGTTGATTTTTAACAGCATCTCGGAGTGCAGCTTGGATGAGCACTCAATCAGAAGTGACCCATTCCTCAGTCTCTTGACGCTCTTTGGCTTCCCGCTGAGGCCATTGATTCCCTTCGCAATCGCAAAAGGACTCAGGCCTGACAGAGGTCTATCTTCATCTGCTCCCTCCCACAATCAGCCAGCTGGGCCAGAAGCCTGAAAGGACTCTCGTCTCATGTTCCGAATCCGTGTCCGACTCCGTTTCTGAATCCTGCCTGTGTCTTTTTTTTGTTTTTGGTGCCATGGTGTATTCATTAGAATTCATCTCTTTTGATTCCCACCCGCCATCGAGTCCCAACAAGGGGGGATGCATTTTATACGGAATTCCAGTATATCTGGGCACCAGGACTTCAAAGGAGATATACACAGGCCTGAAAGCATCCCTGCCACAGAAGCTCCCAAACCCGTTTGACCCGAGCCGCCGCCTTCTAGCCTGAGCTAGGGCATGCACGACCAGCCGCTTGATCGAAGTGGGCCACTTCGACCACCTGTCTAGGGGAAGTCCAGGCCAAAGAGGTGTGTTGACTTGATGCACCGCAGTCACATCAGCGGTCTCAACCTCAGGATCCTATTCTCCCCCATCACAGGACGCACCGCACGGCAAACACGGTGGGCCTCAAGAAGACCACAGAGAAAAGAAGAGCGTGGAAAAGAAGATTTGAAGGGGAGACGAAGATAGAAAAGACCCAAATAAGAAAGGCAGAAAACAAGAAAAGGAGAAAGGGCAGGTTACTATTAGTCAGGATCCTCACCCTTAGCCTGTCTGACATGGGAAGCCCTACCAGGGGCATCAACTCCTTACCACGTTTGCGCTTAGGCCAGACAGCATCTTCAACTTTTCAGGCCCAGAAGCATTTGAAAAAAAAAACTAGCCTATCTTCAAGTATTGATGCCCCCACCAGCAAAGCCTAAGGGATCACAGGACCACGCAAGTCCTCCGACCACGGCAAGGTTGCAACCCCCGGAGGGAAGAAATGCCATGTTGACTCCCGCTCTTCCCGCATTTCTTGCAGCGGAAGAGAATTGTGATCTCTGTGTGTTTTTTCACCCATGTGCCTACTGAGCTCCCCAATGGACCTGACTTGGATGTTGCACAGTTCACTGGACCATTTGAAGGGATCAAGATGGTATATCTCATATCTTCTGAGTCAGTCTGCGGTCTAACATACTGCTCGAAGCCGTTTCTTCATCAGGGTCCTCATAGTGAGGTCCTGTGAAGATAACGGTCTTCATTTGTCTGCTAAGCCATCCTTCCAGCCTCCTCGTGGTGAGTAGCTGGTGTTGGGTGGCTTGTAGGCCTTCTCTCTCTCCACCTTGTAGGCTCCCTCCTCCTGACATACCCATCCATGGTACATGGGATCCCCGCGCCATTGCTCCCCCATGCACCTATATCAGCGCCCTGGGCCGTCCATCAGGGGTTAGCCTGCTGGACAACGCTGATAGGTAGTTTACCAGCCCAATGGAAAATACATACTGGACTTTTCATTTTGTTTTTGGTTGAGGATCATTGTCTCCTCACTCACAGGTCTACCCCAGCTGCTTGTAGTGTATCCCGACTACCACTCACTGGAACCTTGTGAAGGGCTTTATGGTACCCACGCACGGTGAATCCTCTGGTACATAGCCCAGTTTTACAGGATGGGCGCCCCTTTCGCCAGCTGGAGTGTACTATGTCTGTTTACACTCATTCCGGCGGGTTAACGTCGGCCGTCGACGAGGTCTCTCCGTGACCGCAGGATTATTGGATTCCCAACTGTTGACCAAGACACCTATGCCCCCGGGTGCCATGGCCTTCTGCGGGCGTGACAGGGGGGGTAGAGTATGTATTGGTCCCCCTGCCACGCAGTCAAATCGGTATCTACTTTCACCTTCCCGCACGTTCACGCTAGTGGTCTCTCTACCTGGGTCCCTTACTCATTGGTTGGTGAAGAGGCGTACCATCCTCAACGTACCACCCAGCGCTCGTAGAGTAAGGGCCTTGCAGGTAGTTTTTGGGTTAAGCTTTAAGCTTGTCAACACTTTGTGATTCGCTTTCAGCCATCCTCCTCTGGCTCCCATGGGGAGTCCAAATATCAGTACTTTTGGGTCCTCTTTTCCTTCCAGGTAGCATTCCTGGATTGGCTGTTTTAGTGGGTCGTATTTTGTTTCTTTGCCTTTCTTTGCCTTTCGAAGGCTTTCCGTGCAATCGTCAAAGACGACAGTTGGGTCCACCAGCACCGCTCCGTTCTCTTTCACGAGAATTAGGTCTGGTTTCAGCAAATCTCCATTTGCTCGGAAATATGGTTCCCAGTGTACCTCCCATCCTGCGCGGATGCTTTCTTTGCCAGGACTTGGCAAATTGAGTCATGTCTTTTTATACGGGCTGACTTAACTGCCTTGCATGTGCCCGTGATGTGTCCGATAGTTTCTACCGCCATCCCACATCTCCTGCATTCTGCAGTGAGGGGTCTTTGCACATCCTTGCCACATACTCTCTGGTGGGGTATGTGTTTGTTCGCAATCGTAGTGCTGCAAGAATTCCCCACTACGATATATGTTTTGGTTTATCCAGCAGTTTGCTGCTGGTTCAGCCGCCCATGTCTCTACACCTTTTCCCTGCGTTGGTTTCTTGCCACAGGTAGAGGTGTTCCGTTTTGTTCTTTGGTGGGACCAGAGATGCTGTCATCCCTAATGCTTCCGCCAGTCCCGCTAGATACGTGTTATCCGCAAAAAGAAGTATTCAAATCCCATTCAGATTTTACATATTTTTCCAATTTATTATTGAAATGAGTATCTTGGAGACAATAGATAGAGAATCTTTTTTGTTTTAGATAAGATAAGATAAGATAATGTTGCTTATAAGTTCTTTAAAAGACATCGTCTAAAAAAATCTCAAACTTTGTTGTTAAAAATCTTTCCACTGTAAAATCTCAGATCCGATGAAAAAATGTTAACCTCTTTCAAGAACTCAAAGATCGCGTCAGGCGGAACATCTCTGAACAAGGTTTTCATGGAATCTGCTGTAAAATGTTTGTGTCTCACATCGTGCAAAATCCCAACACTCTAAAAGAATATGTTTCATTGTGAGTGGCACATGACACGGAATGCACCAAGGAGCTTCTTCACTCTTTAAAAGGTAGGAATGGGTAAAATACGAATGGCCGTGTGCAGCCGGCACAGAACTGTTTCTTCTTTACGACCACCAGACGAAGATGGGAGGAACTCCTTTAGGTTTGGACGGATCTGAAAGAGTTTGTTATCCGTCTGTGTATTCCAATCCTCCTGCCAGAGGTCTTTTACATAATCGTTAATTTTGGGTTTCAGATCCGAGCAGGGGATAGGTGTGTTTGACAGTTTTCTCTCTTGTGGCATTCTTGGCCAAACGATCCACCATTTCGTTCCCTCCGATGCCAACATGACCGGGAACCCAAGCCAGAAGAATGTTGTAACCCTCCGCTGTCAACTTGGTAAAAAAGGTCAAAAAAGTGTAAAAGTTCGGGGTGCTGAAGGTTGCGGCCAGATATGGCCTCCAAAGCCGACAGCGAATCCGACAAAACCAGAAAGTCCCTCTTTGGAGACTGTGAGATTATTCTTAGTGCCAGAACCAGAGCTGTAAGTTCAGCAGAGTAGGCAGAAGCGTCTGAAGGAATATGTTCTAACAGTATTGAGAAGGAGCACCAGGGCAGTAGGCTGCACAGGCCACTCCATCTTCAGACTTGGAACCGTCAGTGAAAATTTTCTGATAGGATGGGAGTTTTGAACTCAGCTCAGCATACAACGCCTGTGTATGCCAGAGAGCTGGTGGACTCTTTGCGAAAAGCTGCAAGATCAAAACGAATGTCTGGTGTGAAAAAGGTCCACGGAGGCTCATCTGGAAACTTGGAAAAATCAGACACAACTCCTAGGTCTAGACCTGCATTCCGTGCGTGAGGCTGCATACGAAGGCCAAACGACGGAATACAGTAGGGGGTTTTTTTCGAATTTGTTTTGGAACTGAGGGTCAAAGACACAGTCATAGGCAGGGTTTTCTGGTTCAGAGAACAGTCTGATATAGTAGTTCAAAGATAGTTTCAACCTGCGGTTGGACAGTGAGGGTTCACCTGCCTCTGTACAGGCTGTACACAGGGGTGGTGCGGAATGCTCCAAGACATAGACGAAGCCCTTGATGGTGGATAGGGTCTAAGAGTTTGAGGTAAGACGGTCTTGCAGAGCCATACACAGCACAACCAACCATAGTCCAGTTTGGAACGGACCAGGGCTCTGTAGAGGTGCAGCAAAGTTTTCTTATCAGCGCCCCAGTCAGTGTGTGCTACGACCCGCAGAATATTCAGAGCTTTCTGGCAAGAAGTTTTGAGGTTTTTAATATGGCTGAGAAAGTTCAGTTTTTGATCAAAAAAATAACCCCCAGAAATTTCGCTTCTTAACAGCTGGAATGGTGGTCTTATCCAGAAGAATTTCAGGATCAGCAAAAAATTGACGAAAATTGTGAAAATGGATTGACTGGGTTTTTTGTACGTGAAAAGGTAAACCCGTTGTCCTCGGCCCACTGTTGAATCCTGTTGACACAAAGTTGGAGTCGCCGCTGTACGCTGGCGTAAGAAGCTCCAACTGCGTACAGCGCGAAGTCGTCAACGAACAAAGAAGACTCAGAGCCCTGGCTTACCGATTTCACAATGTCATTGATCTTTAATGCTGAAAAGGGCAGGAGAAAGGATGCTCCCCTGAGTACACACAACAACTCCTGCCCATGGATGTCCGAGAGTGTGGTGCCAACACGCACCTGGAACTGTCGATCAGCCAGAAAGTTTTCGATAAACATAGGCAGATAGCCACGAAAACCAAGTTTATGCAAATCCATAAGGATCCCTGATTTCCACGTGGTGTCATATGCTTTTTCTAGGTCGAAAAAGATAGCGACCACATGCTGCTTATTGACAAAGGCGTTGCGAATGGTGGTTTCTAGACGGATTAAATGGTCAACTGTCGAGTGGTACTTGCGGAACCCGCACTGTTCACTGGCCAAAAGGCCGTCGGTTTCCAGCTTCCACATCAGACGGGAGTTGACCATCTTTTCCATCAGCTTACACAGGCAGCTGGTCAGAGCTATTGGGCGATAGTTTGATGGGTTGGTAGGGTCCTTTCCAGGTTTGGGGATTGGAATGATCAGGGCTTTCCGCCAGGAGGGCGGGAAGCACCCTGTGGTCCAGATATGGTTATAGACTTTGAGAAGGGTCTGGAGACAGCTTTCTGGAAGGTAAGATAAGATAAGATAATGTTGCTTATAGCCCAGCCGACCGCAAAGGGCCATATCAGGCTGTCACCACGTTAAAATCACTCACAGGTCATTCATCCACACAATTCTTTAAAAGACATCGTCTAAAATCTCATCCAAAACTTTGTTAAAAATCTTTCCACTGTAAAATCTCTCAGATCCGATGAAAATGTTAACCTCTTTCAAGAACTCAAAGATCGCGTCAGCGGAACATCTCTGAACAAGTTTTCATGGAATCTGCTGTAAATGTTTGTGTCTCACATCGTGCAAATCCCAACACTCTAAAAGAATATGTTTCATTGTGAGTGGCACATGACATGGAATGCACCAAGGAGCTTCTTCACTCTTTAAAAGGTAGGAATGGGTAAAATACGAATGGCCGGTGTGCAGCCGGCACAGAAACTGTTTCTTCTTTACGACCACCAGACGAAGATGGGAGGAACTCCTTTAGGTTTGGACGGATCTGAAAGAGTTTGTTATCCGTCTGTGTATTCCAATCCTCCTGCCAGAGGTCTTTTACATAATCGTTAATTTTGGGTTTCAAATCTGAGCAGGGGATAGGTGTGTTTGACAGTTTCTCTCGTACGGCATTCTTGGCCAAACGATCCACCATTTCGTTCCCTCCGATGCCAACATGACCGGGAACCCAAGCCAGAAGAATGTTGTAACCCTCCGCTGTCAACTTGGTAAAAAGTTCAAAAAAGTGTAAAAGTTCGGGGTGCTGAAGGTTGCGGCCAGCTATGGCCTCCAAAGCTGACAGTGAATCCGACAAAACCAGAAAGTCCCTCTTCGTAGATTGGGAGATTATCCGTAGTGCCAGAACCAGAGCTGTAACTTCAGCAGAGTAAGCAGAAGCGTCTGAAGGAATATGTTCTAACAGTATTTGAGAAGGAGCACCAGGGCAGTAGGCTGCACAGGCCACTCCATCTTCAGACTTGGAACCGTCAGTGAAAATTTTCTGATAGGATGAGAATTTCGAACAGAGGTCAGCATACAAAGCCTTGTATGCCAGAGAGCTGGTGGACTCTTTGCGAAAAGCTGCAAGATCAAAACGAATCTCTGGTGTGAAAAAGGTCCACGGAGGTTGATCTGGAAACTTGGAAAAATCGGACACAACTCCTAGGTCTAGACCTGCATTCCGGGCGTGAGGCTGCATACGAAGACCAAACGGTGGAATACAGTTGGGGTTGTTTTCAAATTTGCTTTGAAACTGAGGGTCAAAGACACAGTCATAGGCAGGGTTTTCAGGTTCGGAGAACAGTCTGACGTAGTAATTCAAAGACAGTTTCAGCCTGCGGTTGGACAGTGAAGGTTCACCTGGCTGTACACAGGGGTGGTGCGGAATGCTCCAAGACAGAGACGAAGCCCTTGATGGTGGATAGGGTCCAAGAGTTTTAGATACGACGGTCTGGCAGAGCCGTACACAGCACAACCATAAGATAAGATAATGTTGCTTATAGCCCAGCCGACCGCAAAGGGCCATATCAGGGCTGTCACCACGTTAAAATCAACTCACAAGTCATTCATCCACACAATTTCTTTAAAAGACATCATCTAAAATCTCATCCAAAACTTTGTTAAAAATCTTTCCACTGTAAAATCTCAGATCCGATGAAAAATGTTAACCTCTTTCAAGAACTCAAAGATCGCGTCAGGCGGAACATCTCTGAACAAGGTTTTCATGGAATCTGCTGTAAAATGTTTGTGTCTCACATCGTGCAAATCCCAACACTCTAAAAGAATATGTTTCATTGTGAGGGGCACACATGACGGAATGCACCAAGGAGCTTCTTCACTCTTTAAAAGGTAGGAATGGGTAAAATACGAATGGCCGGTGTGCAGCCGGCACAGAACTGTCTCTTCTTTACGACCACCAGACGAAGACGGGAGGAACTCCTTTAGGTTTGGACGGATCTGAAAGAGTTTGTTATCCGTCTGTGTATTCCAATCCTCCTGCCAGAGGTCTTTTACATAATCGTTAATTTTGGGTTTCAGATCCGAGCAGGGGATAGGTGTGTTTGACAGTTTCTCTCTTGTGGCATTCTTGGCCAAACGATCCACCATTTCGTTCCCTCCGATGCCAACATGACCGGGAACCCAAGCCAGAAGAATGTTGTAACCCTCCGCTGTCAACTTGGTAAAAAGGTCAAAAAAGTGTAAAAGTTCGGGGTGCTGAAGGTTGCGGCCAGATATAGCCTCCAAAGCCGACAGCGAGTCCGACAAAACCAGAAAGTCCCTCTTTGGAGACTGGGAGATTATTCTTAGTGCCAGAACCAGAGCTGTAAGTTCAGCAGAGTAGGCAGAAGCGTCTGAAGGAATATGTTCTATAACAGTATTTGAGAAGGAGCACCAGGGCAGTAGGCTGCACAGGCCACTCCATCTTCAGACTTGGAACCGTCAGTGAAAATTTTCTGATAGGATGGGAGTTTTGAACTCAGCTCAGCATACAACGCCTTGTATGCCAGAGAGCTGGTGGACTCTTTGCGAAAAGCTGCAAGATCAAAACGAATGTCTGGTGTGAAAAAGGTCCACGGAGGCTCATCTGGAAACTTGGAAAAATCAGACACAACTCCTAGGTCTAGACCTGCATTCCCGTGCGTGAGGCTGCATACGAAGGCCAAACGACGGAATACAGGTAGGGTTGTTTTCAAATTTGTTTTGGAACTGAGGGTCAAAGACACAGTCATAGGCAGGGTTTTCTGGTTCAGAGAACAGTCTGATATAGTAGTTCAAAGATAGTTTTCAACCTGCGGTTGGACAGTGAGGGTTCACCTGCCTCTGCGTACAGGCTGTACACAGGGGTGGTGCGGATGCTCCAAGACATAGACGAAGCCCTTGATGGTGGATAGGGTCTAAGAGTTTTTGAGGTAAGACGGTCTTGCAGAGCCATACACAGCACAACCATAGTCCAGTTTGGAACGGACCAGGGCTCTGTAGAGGTGCAGCAAAGTTTTCTTATCAGTGCCCCAGTCAGTGTGTGCTACGACCCGCAGAATATTCAGAGCTTTCTGGCAGAAGTTTTGAGGTTTTTAATATGGCTGAGAAAGTTCAGTTTTTGATCAAAAAAAACCCCCAGAAATTTCGCTTCCTTAACAGCTGGAATGGTGGTCTTATCCAGAAGAATTTCAGGATCAGCAAAAAATTGACGAAAATTGTGAAAATGGATTGACTGGGTTTTTGTACGTGAAAAGGTAAACCCGTTGTCCTCGGCCCACTGTTGAATCCTGTTGACACAAAGTTGGAGTCGCCGCTGTACGCTGGCGTAAGAAGCTCCAACTGCGTACAGCGCGAAGTCGTCAACGAACAAAGAAGACTCAGAGCCCTGGCTTACGATTTCACAATGTCATTGATCTTAATGCTGAAAAGGGCAGGAGAAAGGATGCTCCCCTGAGGCACACCCAACTCCTGCCCATGGATGTCCGAGAGTGTGGTGCCAACACGCACCTGGAACTGTCGATCAGCCAGAAAGTTTTCGATAAACATAGGCAGATAGCCACGAAAACCAAGTTTATGCAAATCCATGAGGATCCCTGATTTCCACGTGGTGTCATATGCTTTTTCTAGGTCGAAAAAGATAGCGACCACATGCTGCTTGTTGACAAAGGCGTTGCGAATGGTGGTTTCTAGACGGATTAAATGGTCAACTGTCGAGTGGTACTTGCGGAACCCGCACTGTTCACTGGCCAAAAGGCCGTCGGTTTCCAGCTTCCACATCAGACGGGAGTTGACCATCTTTTCCATCAGCTTACACAGGCAGCTGGTCAGAGCTATTGGGCGATAGTTTGATGGGTTGGTAGGGTCCTTTCCAGGTTTGGGGATTGGAATGATCAGGGCTTTCCGCCAGGAGGGCGGGAAGCACCCTGTGGTCCAGATATGGTTATAGACTTTGAGAAGG
>JADBJO010011032.1:34087-67777 GCA_016801955.1 Conus betulinus
TGGTCCAGATATGGTTATAGACTTTGAGAAGGGTCTGGAGACAGCTTTCTGGAAGGTGTTTCAAAACCTGATAATGAATGTCATCCAGACCAGGGGCAGAGTCATTGCAGGTTTGCAAAGCTGATTTTAGTTCGCTAATCGAGAAAGGCAGATTGTAAGCTTCAGAGTTGTCTGATGTGAAATTGTATGAAGATTTCTCTCTAATTTGCTTATTTCTTAAAAAGGCTGCAGATTTATTTAAAGATGAGGAGTTCTGCTGGATGGTGGAGGCCAACAGATTGGCAACAGCTTGTTTGTCAGTGATCAAAGCATCGGCAAGTTTCAGGTGATGAATGGAGGGGTTGGTGTTCTTCCCTTTGATTTTTCTGATGATGTTCCAAACTTTTTTCTTTGAAGTTTTAGATGTCAGTCCGGAGCAGAAGTTTCTCCAAGACCGACGTTTACTGATTTTGAAGGTATGTCTCGATTTAGCACGGAGTTTCTGATGGGCTCGGGCGTTAGGACCAGAGGGTCGTTGGTATACCTGACGCTGAGCCCGTTTACGTACTTTTGAGATTTGTTGGCAGTCAAAATTAAACCAGGGTGTCTTGGCATTTGGGGTTTGTTTGAGGAAGTTGGGATGGAGGCCTTGGCGCATTTTATGAGGATATTGGAAACCGTTTCTGCGGGATCCGGACTTTGTAGAACTTCCTCTGTGAGTTCCCCACGGACAGTTCCTGCAAAAAGATCCCAGTTCGCCTTGTTGAAATTTAGATGTTCTGGAACAGTGCGACTTTCAGTTATTTTGGATTTTAGAACAATTGGAAAATGGTCACTCCCATGCAGATCGTCAAGTGCCGACCACTCATAGTCCAGGACCAGCGAGGGGTCGCACACTGACAGATCCAAACATGAGAGAGCACCAGTAGCAGAGTGGAGGAAGGTTGGAGATCCATCATTAAGACAACACAGGTCAAGCTCTGAGAAGACGTTTTCCAGAAGGAGACCTCTAGACGAAGTATCAACGCTACCCCAAAGAGGATTGTGCCCATTGAAATCGCCCAACAGCAAAAAAGGTCGTGGAAGCTCCTCAATCAGGCTGACCAGTTCTTGTCGACTGATGGATACAGAAGGAGGCAGATATAGACAACAAATAGTGACCGTTTTATGCAGAGAGACTCTGGCAGCTAAAGCTTGGAGGGGAGAACTGAGGTAGACAGGGCTAAACAGAAGAGATTTGTGGATAAGCAACGACACACCACCCGTCACTCCAACTGCAGAAGGCTGTGCTGGTTTAGAAAGAACATTTAAAACCCGATAAAGAGAAAGATTTGTCAGAGCGTATCAGAGTCTCTTGAAGAGCTAAGACAGCAGGTTTTAAATGTTGACAGAGGAGCTGCAGCTCTTCAAAATTAGAATTCAAACCTCGAATGTTCCAGTGAGATATTGAATCCATGAGGATGGAGAGATGGCAACAGACTTCTCTCATTCCTTACTGTCTCATCATCATCCGACTGCAAAGGAGAATATGGATTGTGTGTTTCCAAACTTGAATGTCTTTTCTCTGGACTTTTTTTTTGTTTTCTTGGAAGCTCCGGAGGCAGATGATGGGCAATCCACCTCAATGACCTCTACACCAGAGGGCTTCCCTGGATCGTGCCTTGATGAGGCACCGCTTGGGGGCCGCGAGTGCCCTTGGGAGGAACAGGGTTTTTTTTTGGGGGGAAGGGGAGCTGTCGAAGCAGAGAGTCTCCCAACCTGTGTCTGCTGGGCAGAATGGGAGGCAGCAGGTTTTACGCCACCACCATGGGAGTTTATCACAGGGGTAGCGGATTTCTTGCCTCCGCTGGGGGCAGATGGTTTCGATTGCAGAGTCTTGGAAAAACTAAAGGTGTCTGTCTGACAGGAGACAGATACTGTAGAAACTTGTTTCACAACCTGAGAGTAGGACTTGTTCGGATGCTGCGGACTGCCCAGAACCAACCTTTTTGCCTCGTGGAATGGAATCTTTCTTTCCGTCTTCACCCTTTGGATACTACTTTCCTGGCGCCAAACCGGACACTCTCGAGAGGAGGATGGGTGGCCGCCTCCGCAGTTTGCACAACGCGCCGGATGAACGCACGGCATCTCGTGCTCTCGGTTGGCAGCAGACGCCACAAATCTCCTCCCCAGAGCATCGATCCCGCACATGGCCAAACTTCTGGCACCGGAAACAACGCATCGGGGATGGAACATACAGGCTAACCTTGACGTTTCAAATAGCCCACCTTGATAGACTGTGGCAGCGAAGGGGTGCAGAAGGTCAGAAAGAGGGTATTTGTTGGCACTCTTTCAGAACCCTTGCGAATTGTGACTCTTCGCACATCCATGACTCCCTGGGATTTCAGTTCGAACCTTATCTCATCCTCCGATACTCCTTTCAAGTCTGGGCAGCGAATGACTCCCTTTGAAGAATTTAGGTTCTTGTGAGGCGACACTTTGATTTTTCGGTCAACAAGAGTTGTAGATTTCAGGAGCCGATCTGACTGACATTTTGTACCACATTCCACCAGAAATGACCCATTTCTCAGACGTTTGATTGATTTTAGGTTTCCTGACAGACAACTGAAACCTTTCTGGATTGCAAAGGGGCTGAGTGCAGACAAAGGTTTGTCTACATCAGCGCCCTCCACCACCAACCACGAAGGCCAAGATCCAGATTCTGTTCGGATTTCTGAGTCCGAGTCAGAATCATGATCACCATCAGATCTCACTTTGTCTCTCTTTTTCCTTTTGGAAGGGAGTTTAGATATTGAAGCCATGGTATATGATTTAGGAATTCGTCCCTCCCCTACCCACCCACCATCGAGTCCAACTTAGGGGCCAGGGCCAAGAAACTCTTGTCTTGGACCCCTTCCAGGTTTCAGGAGGGATATACAACAAAGCAGCGCCAACTTACCCTATCCCCCCCGATTATGCCCAGCTCCCCGGGAACAGAGAACTGAGCACTGCAGGGTTACCTTGGCCAGCTGGGGGGCTGCCCGTTTTGACCTAACCCCCATGCAGGGGAAGCCGGTTGACACACACAGGCCCATGTGTGCCTCCTGTCTAGGAGAGGTCCGAGCCAAAGTAATGTGTTGAGGGCGCTGGCCCTCTCAATCAGGATCTCATCCCCCTCCGTCACAGGTCGCACCGCACGGCAAACGCGGCGGATCTTAAGAAGACCACAGAGAGAAAAGGAGTGTGGGAAAGAAGACTTGATGGGGAGACGAAGATAGAAAAGAGCCAAATAAGAAAGGCAGAAAACAAGAAAAGGAGAAGGCGGGTTACTATTAGTCAGGATCCTCACCCTTAGCCTGTCTGACATGGGAAGCCCTACCAGGGGCATCAACTCCTTCACAGGACCACGCAAGCCCTCCGACCACGGCAAGGTTGCAACCCCCGGAGGGAGAAAATTGCAGGGACATTGCAATGTGGGAAAAAAAAACACAAAAAAAACAGTATGGATCAGATCTGAATGGAAGGCTTCATGGAACTTCCATGACATATTCATGCATACACCCATTCATACAAACATGGAAGAGAGAGAGAGAAAGTTGTCACAGAGGTGTGGGCAACTTTGTTAATGGCAGCAGCCTATTGCTACAATGTTACAGGGATGTGAAAAGTACACAAGTTACACATAAATGCACGTGTTCATTTAGAAGAAAAGAAAGGGTGGAGGGGGGTGCCATTAACAATGATCATGTTAAAGTGGGGAAACAGACCTGCAGAGTACAACGCTTTTGTTGTAACATGTTCCTATTTCATCAACAGTGCTGTGCTACTAATGTTTTGGTAAAATGCTACACACAATTTTTAAAAAGAACTTTGAAAATTTGAAAAAAAAAAATGCACTTTACAGACTTAACATTGGCTGAAAGAGAATTCAGACAATGTAAATCTTTAGATTGCTTACTTATTTCATCAAACAATGCCCAAGTTTGGTTTGGTCAGGAGAAGAAATTAGAAGAAATTTGCTAAAGACAGTCATATTTTGTTGCCTTGTCAGTTGGTTTTGCTGCCAGCCATTTTTATTTTTTGTGAGTCAGAACTGCAAGATTTCCATCTACTTAGTCCACCTTCAGGTCATGTACAAAGCAAAGTGCAACTTGAAATGCTGTTGAGTCTGACATGTCACATCGTATATGAGTGCTACATTTAAATTTGGAACCTGCCCAAACCACTCCCAAGTTTTCCACCAATTGATAGATTTCATTATCTGCTTTGACCTGTTTTGGTTGCCAGTCTATAAATCCACCCTTTTATTTTTCCCTCTACCTCCCCCAGCAAGGAGTGCCTCAGTCATTCGATCTAGATAGCCTTTTTCTTGGCGAGTTGCTGTGTAGCTTCAGTCAGGCTGGCTGTCCCCTCTTTGAACATCATTACAAGTTCTGTCAGTCAGTCACTGGAGTTGATCTTGGCAACAAGTCCATTAGCTCCAAGGCTGTGTGATGCTTGCTTCAGTTCAGCGGACAATAGTGGCAGTTTCATCACCATACAATTAATTGAACAACCATCAGACTGTACAAATTCATAAGATGAAGCATACTCTGAGTGGTTGATTTTTCATTGCGTTGCATGTATACCTGTTTCTTGTTTGTTTACCAGTTAACAGCAGTCATTCCTCAGAATCTGGAGGCTTTGTTTACGTTGTGTTGTGCCGTTCTCTTGATTTAATGGCTTTCAACTGCTATGTGCTTATGGCTAATCAACTGTTAATGGCAGACGTGTTGATTGTTTCAGTGCTATTTGCTTATGGCTAATCAACTGTTAGCAGGGGATGTGTTGATTGTTCTTAGTTTTTAAAGACATTTTTGTGGGAACAGCGTACATATCAATGGTTTCTCCCTGAACTGGTTATACTTTAAGGGGTCCAGGCCACAACCAGGTCAGGGGCTCCTGGAGGCTTTTTCCTGCTGTCAGAAGAGATTTATGACTCACCCAGGATTTGAACCTGCACCTTCGGAACAGGTTGGGCTTCCAAGGCCTAGTCACCTTGTGATGGCTGTTCTATTTTCATAACTGTCAGACACATGCTCATAGGTTAAGCCCTGTAAAGTATATTTTTGTTCCTTATCAACTAGATCCAAAACTTCATTTGCGTTCCACATCGACTAGATCCACCTAGAACCCTTTTCAGCTGACTCTGCCATTGCCTCTTAGAGTCTGGCTGTTTAATAAGATCATAGGATGATGAGCTGCAAACCCATGTGGTCCAACCTCATATATGATGACTCTGGCTTGGAAGCCAGATTTCTTCAAGCTCCTGGCTAGATTAGCATACCAGTCAGTCTTTTGTATGTGGGCATTTCCTCCTTTCTGCTTTCGTATGGCTCTGTGAGTTCAACCAGAATCATTTGTTTTGATGAACCTGAATGGAGCACGATGCCTGGTCTCATGCCACTATCCCATGTGATCCCTTTTAGAGGATGTTTCTTGTTCTGTGTGTGCTGTGCTGTCATATCTGCTAGGCGATTCAGTGTCAGAAGCAGCATTCCTTTGGAGTTATGGGCGTGTATGTATTTCATCATGGGAGCAAGAGTTACCCTACTTGTTTGTTGTTTACTGCTTACTGTTCCCTGCCTCATTTCGTACTTACTTTCCTACAAACAATATTAAAGAAAAATGTGATGAAAATAAGCTTCAGTATCTTTTTTTTATTTATCATAGAAAGAAATACTAAACAGGACACACACACACACACATACAAACAAATAAATAAAATACAGTGCTCAGTCAGTTGATATTATCTGCAGGCAGAGCATTGTAAAAGCATTCAAGGTTTTACTCATTGGAACAAGAATGTGCTCATTCAGTTGACTGATTGCCATCATGTTTTTTTTTAAAGGACCATGATATATTGCTATTTATATATTCTTGCTTCAGCAAAACACATTTCCTATTTAAAAAAAAGGAAAAAGATATGCACATTTATTGCAGATTTTATAGTTTGCCATGTTGGAGGGGGAGCCCTTTTCTTCCTTTTAAACTTCATCTGGTTAAAAGTCACTTTGTATAGAGTTTCAAAACTGACTGAGGGCAGAAAAGAGGTTGAAATGCATTGTGTCTAGTCCTGTTCTCTGTTTGTCTGTGTCTTTGGCGGTGACAAACCCCCTCTCTTTCCAAATGTCACCTTGTCGGTTTTGTGAATTGGTTTTTGTGCATTCAATCATCCCAAATTAGCAGTGTGTTTGTGAGGCTGCAGTTCATAATTATGCGTCTTCCACGATGTATCCTCCTTCCTCTTACCTCTCATTTCTTTTTATAAAAGATGAAAACTGTATTTGAAGGACTGCAAAGATCATTTGCTTTTTTTTTTCTCAGCTGTACACGTTGACACTGCCACTCGCACGTTCAGTCCTGAAAGATGAACACGTCAAGCAATCAGCATGTCTGTGCGCCACATGTTCGACAACGACGACACTATCGGAGATGGCCTGTACGAGATGATCAAACGATACCTGTGAGTGAGAAGTGCATAAGGTTGTTTGCGCACATTGCTGTACTGTCTTTTGATTAGAGAAACAATACCTGTGAGTGAGAAGTGCATAAGGTTATTTGTGCACATATTTCTATTGACTTTAATTAGAGCAACAGTACCTTGAGTGAGAAGTACATAGGTTATTTGCGCACATTGCTGTATTGTCTTTGATTAGAGAAGCAATACCTGTGCATGAGAAATACATAGGACTATTTGCGCACATATTTGTATTGTCTTTAATTAGAAACATTTACAGCTTTAAAAAAAAATTGTAATTCAGGTACAATTACGATTGTGAACTCATACAGTTTGCTGTGATCTGTCGCAGGCTGATATTTGAGGGCAACGAGGAGGACGCTCTTCGCCCCATAACCTCAGCACAGCGCGGCAGCGGCACCATCCGCATCTCTCCCTCCATCATCCTGTCATTCCTCTTGAGTGCTGTCCTCATGGTGGCTCTCCACTAGTCGCTAAATGCTACTCACCAAACTGCAGTTAACACATGAGAAATAGGTTAAGCAGTGAATCATGAAATAGTTGGGGGGGGGGGGAGTGATAAAGGTGTTACCAGCTGAAATTGACCTGGGATGATGTCTCTATACATCGCTCTGCATTTGTGTTTTGATTTTGAATCACCAGAAGCACTCTGCTAACATCGTTAATGAGACAGTCAAGACAGTTTCAGTGACAACATGAAACTGTGCACAATATTTGAAATTTTTTGACAAGAGGTCGTCAAAATCTTTTCAAGACTGAAAATGACTACTCGAACAGCAGATTCTATTGAATAAATGTATATTTCATAACTTTTATAACCAACTGAGAAAAGATTAGCTTTCATAACTTTTATAACCAACTGAGAAGGTTAGCAGTGTGAATACATCATGCATCAGGTTTTTTTTTTTTTTTTTTTTTTTTTTTTTTTTTTTACATGAGAACAAGTGTTCAGTGTTCATGTTAGAAGAGTTTAGAGAGTTTTTGAATTGACTTATGTCCCCAAAATAACATACACTTTCACCAAGGTACAGAGAAGTATGACCTCTCTTGTACATTCAGCTGTGCACTGTTCAGTGTTGAGTATTTTTTAAACACTGGTGAAAAAAAAAATGTTAACAAGGAAAAAAAAAAAAGTTTTTACTCCTCCACTTATCAGACAAAGTCGCCATCATGAAGCAGAACGGTTTTTGTAACTGTGTGTATTCTAATGACAGGGAAAAAATGTCTCTTCCTCACACACTTCAGACAGACAGACTTTTTAACAGATACTTCAAGGGCAATCGGCAACATCCAAAGACTTTCAGAGGTTAAAACGTTTTAACTCCCACAGCATAATGACTGTAAGGGCTGTGAGCTTTCAGAATTTCACAATGTCAGGGGCACAGCATTGTGGAAGGCCACGCCCATTCTTCTCCTTCGGCCATCTTGATCTTCCACTGAACCGAGTCATATATCCGTTCAGTGCTGGATGGACTGGAGTTTTTTTTTTTAAGCCCTCAAAATGATCCACAAGTGATTCATTTTCACAACTCTCAGCTCAGTAGCTGAGCCACCTTAACCATTTGACTCTGTGCCCTCATAAGAGATGTAAGAACAGAGGTGACGGTTATTTCGTTCAGTAAGGTCACAAGTTTTGAAGAGGTTTATCGTGCACAGTTGTATAAACATGTTTCGGTCAAACTTTATTCATAAGCCACGTAAAAGACACAGTTTTTTCTTTTGTCTGTGTGAACTCTTCTCCAAACTGAACCACAAGAATCACTGTTTGACCATACCCAGTATGTACAAACCAAGGTTTTTCCACATATGCAACATGCACATTAAATCCAGTTTTGTTGTTCATCAGTTCTAAGAGTGCAGTTCCTGTAGGGATGTCATGGGCTTATTCAGTACACACAGTGCCCCTGCCTTCTGAAAGCACCCTATTAGTAACTTCCTCTTTCTGTCATGCTCTTTGATAACTTTTTTTTTTTTTTTTTTTTTTTTTTATAGTTTATTCTGATTTTACTGTCATCTACTCTATTTCTGTTTTTTTTTTTTTTTTTTTTTTTTTAAAAACCATTCTCATGTCCTTGTGCTATGAACTGTCTTACACTTATTTCTTATCATAGTTTATGATATACCGACTTTTTTTATGCAGTCTGGCAGTTGGGTAATGGAAACATGTTAACGATTTCCAGGATATCAGTTCTGTAGAGTCTGTATGTCCATATGGCTATCTTCTTTTTCTTTCTTAAAAAAAAAAAAATTTTTTGTTACACTAAGTGTTGATCATTATTTTTAACAATTTTTATTTTAAAAGCTAGAACATTTGCCTCCTGAAGCTAGACTGCTTGAGAGCGATGTGTTTTTTACTGTTGTTACTTTGATTGTGGTTGTGTTTATACACAGTGCTGGTTTGTTGGGAGCTAGTATATTCTTACTATGCTAACTGCAGTGCTTCCATTTTCATAACGGTGATACTGCTTTTGTTGTTTGGCTGTATTGCATCTCACTGACTGTATTGCATCTCACTGTTTTGTTTTGGGGGGGGGGGGGGTGGTCATTTTGGTGTCAGGGGGGAGAGGGGGGGGAAGCATTTCCCATGAGTGTGCATTATTTTGAATATCACTTTTTGTCTGAGTTGGTTTTGTACATAACATCAAACATATTGAATCTCATCTTTATAGTTTGTTCTTGCTGAATTGTTTTGGTTGGAAATTGCTGTTGTTTGAGCGGATTTTCTGTGTGGGTTTTAGCTGTTTTTGTCAGAGAATATTTTGTATTGTTAGGAATGCATTTCCTTCATCTTGCTTCGAGTAGTCTCTGTTGAACTGTTGTACATCAGCTTTTCTTTCTTATATGTTAGACGAATATTCACTTTACTCATTGTACAGTGTGTTGGAATTATTTGATGTTGTTGGAAATCACAGATCATGCATTATTGATTATGTGTTCTATATAGTTGTGTAGACTTGGCACATCAGTGTTGGCAGTTCCCTTTTTTTTTGTTTGATTTTTTGTGTGGTAAATTTCTCTTATATTGTTTGATGCGAGAGTACAGATGTTAAGAATAAGATGTATGCTGATACGTATTAGTTATGTATTTCCAGTATAATCTTAACAAGTTTTGTTAGCACATGTAATGGAAGTCACAGCCTAACAGCAACCTCTGAAATATGTCAAGGTTCAAAACTATTATAAAAATTGTTGGGGAAAAAAAAAAAAAAAGAAGAAAAATTTTGTGAGAAACAAATCCACTCCCAGTCAGCATGTGAAAGCTTGTCATGGTACCGCTAGAGAAGTCATGGTCTCCTTCGACAAGAAATCAAAGGTTGTCCACCATGAAGCTTTCTTTTTTTTATCGACAATCAGATTAAATGAACAGGCTTTCACTGCAGTAATATGATTTGAAGTTTTCATTTTTGAGAGTTCAGAGTTTATTTTGGGGCACAGTTCCATTTATCCGTTTTTAGTTGTGGCGCCCGTTACTGTGTTCAGCAAATCTTTGTGTGCGCACCAGCTTGGCGGCGATACTGTACAGAATTGCGTTGTGAAACAGAGAGCTGTTCAATTCTTTCCTGTTCCCTGCTGTCATGGTACCACTTCACTCAAAAACTGTCCCATTTTTGCAGATACACTGTGCAATATATTCAGTATAAATGGGACTAGCATTGCTGTAGTTTCCTACCTCTGGTTATATAAAGCCAGATTTTCTCTCACCAGTTTCTATGACCTGCTGAATATCACCTGTTGCAAGCACGTGTACCTTAAGCATGGTTCCCCATGTAGTTCTAACGTGACTTTCCAGTGTCAACAAAATGGCTTGAAAAACAAAAGAAATTAACAGGAATTATAAATACCCGTACAACATTGATTGTTATGTGCTCTAGTCAAGGTAAACTTACCTGTAATCGTAGTGGTTGCTGTACACATGTCTGGACACATTGAATCATGTCCTCTTTTCTGTTTGTGTGATCTGTGCAGTGACCATGACCTTAAACAGATGGATGGAATCGTGTCCCTAGGCTTTTACTACAGTAGTATGACTTTGCTTGAACGGAACAGAAATTGCATCATTTCAGCAGACCAGAATGGTCATTGGCATGAGAGTCAGTATTACTGACATGAAAGTTAATCATAAGAGCAAGTCTCTTGTGTGTGTGTGTGTGTGTGTGTGTGTGTGTGTGTGTGTGTGTGTGTTGTGTTTTGATTGATTTTTCTTTCTCTCCATTAAACTGAAGTTCTAGTTAAAATCAGAGAGGTGGCATCTCTGGCAATCTGAAAATCCACAGTATCTGCTGGAAAAAAAAAAAAAAAAAAAGTTTGTACCACATGTTGTCAAACTAGTTACAAAAATATCAAAAGTGTGCTTTTTTTTTTAACTGGTTACCCTTACCATTTTCAATCGTTACTTTACTTTCTTGTACAGATTTTAAGAAGAAAAAAAATTATTTGTGCATGTACTTGTGTAAAATAAAATTGTTTTCATGATTTAGAAACTCTCGTCTTCCAGTTTATTGTATAGTTAACTGAAAGAGGACTTAATAGTTATGATTGTATTAATGTTTTTTATTGTTGTTAATAATTTTTTTTATATATTTTTGATTCAGTTCAACACCTTGATTTTAAGAAGTCCCTGAGGAGAGGACTTAATGTTATGATTGTATTAATGTTATTTTTATTTTGTTAATAATTTTTTTTTTCTTTTGATTTTCAACAAGATTTTAAGAAGTCCTGAAATTTTTCTCTCTTTTCTTTCTTTCTTTTCTTTTTTAAAGAATAATTTTCCACTTGCCTTTTAAACACAGAACAGATCATAAAGAAACCTTGGACATGCTTTTATATCTGTGATTTGTTCCATATTAGTATAAAGGAGCTGAATTGCTTTGTTGTTGTTGTTTTTTTCCCAGCTAACAATGTGCTTTTTTTTGTTTAACTTTTGAGGTATAATGTTATCGAATTTACAGCTATGCACAAAATACCATGGTAGAGTACCAACACTAGCAGCTTGGTGTCTGTTATTAGCGAATGAGTTAATTCTATTTATTTGCCAGTAACAAGAAGCTTGGGAAGCCTCCACAAAAAGTAAAGTGAGATGCTGTACTTGCAGGCAGAACTTACAGTAAGAGCCAGACTTCGTCTTTCATACACAGGATTATCTCAGGAAGCAAAAAAAAAAAAAATTGTATTCCATTTGAATAAGGTTGTTCCAGCATGCAGATATCTATCTGTGTGGAACTAAACTGTTCTCTTTAAGGAGATCTTGTTATAGTACTGTGTTAACCTTTTTTTTTTTTTTTTTTGCTGCATACTATATTTAACTGATAGAAACCTTGTGCTGCATTTTAGTATCTTTGTAAAATCCAGAAAACATGAAACAGTGGAATCCATTTCAAGAAATTTGATTCTTTAGTATTTCAGTAATTACAGCAAAGTGAGCATGGCCTATAAGGCATATTACATCAAACATTATCATGAAACACGTTTTATTTCAGGAGGAGTCACAGTTTTCTCCCTTTGATGAAATCCTTGAAGCTTTATGTTGTTCATACATGTTTTGAAAGTTGAAGCCTTATGTTGTTCATACATGTTATTGTGAGCCTTGTGTGTTTTACAGAGCTTATATTTCGTGGATTTTTTTTTTTTTTTTTTTTTTTTTTTTTGAAAAGGGAGGGTGTGTATCATATTTGTTATGTTTTTAAAGTCAACTCTAAGTCATTAACAACAGAGCCAGTATTCTCTAGGTGAATGTGTATATTATCCAGAAATGAATACGTTTTGGAAAACAGCCAAAACCGGATTAATGTTTTGTTTTTCTGTATTGGAGTGGGGTTTTGTACAGGCTTCTCAAAAGGATAACGCTTCCTTTTGCTTTGGATTTTTTAACATAATCACATGCTGCAAACCCAAAAAACCCATGCTTAGGTCATTATGATACGAAAATGCAGTTGTGAATTTGTCAACAAGAAGAGGTTGGACTTCACATTTGAATTTGAAAAGATGCACGTATAGACAATATAACGTTGTTCTATTCTGATCAGAAGAGAGTTCATCAGGGTATCTCGCACCATGTGAAAACTCTGTCCTGCAGGACAGCAAATCAGTATTGAATTTTCTTAGGCTTCTGCTATTCCCAAACTTCAGTGGGCATTATCAGAACTTAAGTGTAGGCACCGAGTCTGTTCATGAATGCATTTTAAATGCTTCTACATTGTGTATTGAAGAAAGAAAAAAGATAGTCATACAGCAGTTATGTCAAACTCAGTCAGCATGACGAGAGTGTTGCTGGAGATAGTGCATCAAATTAGCGGTGTATTCTTTATTGAATTGGCACCAAGTAGGTACCCATCAAAATAAAATAGGAGCAAAGCAGTGCAAAAATGCGAAGACACCAGGCAGTCAGTCATTGAATGATAATGATGGTTGATAGCTATCTAATGTTTTACATATACTATTATACCTGTACTTAAAGGACGGGGTTGTGGGTATTACATTTTCTGTTAAATGTAGTTTCTTTCATCAAATATGATTTTATACAAACTATGCAGATGCAAATTATGTGAATGCAATCATGCAAGAGAAATTACAATGATTTAGTGATGAACCTGGGCATATACAATGATGTTTTTTTTTTTTCCTGTTAAATTAGCACAGCGTTACCAGGTTTCTTATAACTTTGTAATCGGTGCTATTTGTGTTGTAGGCAGTGGTGATTTAACATGTATGCAATAACTGGTTCTGTGGTTTAATAAATTATTTACATCGAAATTACCTTTTGGTTCTTTGTGCGACTAATGGCTCGATTAAGTGCGTGAAAGTGAAATATGATTTAAACTTGGCATTGCTTTTGGTTACAACCTCAGTGGTGCCGTCTTGAAAGACCTGTAGATGTTCCAGAGACTTTGTCTTTAAAGAGTATGGGTCTTTGGTGCACATCCCATAATCCAGACAATGTGTGTGGATATATATATATATATATATATATATATACAATGAAACAATAAATTCCAAGGATAAGTACCGAGCACCATTCCAGCAATTTACAGAGCAGCTAGGTGTTGCATTGACTGCAAAAAATATTGAATTATAAACAAAGCTTGCTCTTATGTCTCAGATTATAGAAATCACCCCCCTTTGTTGCAAGCTTTGTTTATAATTCATATATATATATATATATATATATATATATATGTGTGTGTGTGTGTGTGTGTGTGTGTGTGTATATACAAATATCTCTGTGTGTGTGTGTAGCTTTATCATATATCTATGACTTTATATATTTTGCTATTTGATATAAACCCTGGTTCTGTATGCAGGTGTACATGTGTAAGGTGAATAGTTACCACAGGCAGTATTACTACTACTTTGAAGTTGTATCATTCAAACTGTGTCACAGTGAAATAGATATAGTCAACAAACTAGAAACATACTGAAACAAGTTTGGAAAAACTACTTCCTGCATTCTGAGAACAGTCTGGCAAAGATCTCATGAAAAAAGATTAATAAGGAGAGGAATGTAGGGTAGGGGGAGAAGGACAGGGGTAGAGAAAGAAGAAAACAAGTGAGAGTACTAACTATTTCTCATACAACTTGAGCGGACTGTTGAACTCTCTATTGCCAAGAGAACTGCTTACTGTGTACATGCCTTGGCTTTTGTGGACGTTCATCTCCTAGATATCAATCTGTAAAATCAGTCACTGTGAGTGTGACTGTCCACCCATGCTTCCTTCAAAAATATTTGGTTTAACAGTCATAAATAATCAGCAGGTCCAAGATGTCCACACAAAACGCGTATGAACACACACTTTTTTTTTTTTTAGAAAAGATTTATTAAGAAAGCAAAGAAACATCTGTGAAAGTGATGGTAGGAGTATTTTACTGTTAAGTTAAAAGATTAACATTAGGATGTACAACAATCAACTTGAGCACAAAATATATTTGTTAGAAAAAAAAAAAACAACACTTGTAAGAAGTAAACGATATGTGTTCTGATACATGACATCAATTCATAGCAATGTTGCCTGACTTCCCTTAAGGCATACTTAGGTTAAAAAGCATGAGCCTTTTTTAAATGAAAGGTTAAAAAAAAGGTACTGACAAGTCAAGAGTAAAAATATAAAAACTATTGAGTGGATAGCTCTAATATTTCCAAATATAATACTAGAACTAGATGCAAATAGAGATAGAAAAAAAAGGATTGGACTAAGATTAGGGAAAAAAAGGGTAAGGGAGATAAAGAACACTTGGAATTTTGTTGGGAAAAAAGGAGAGTAAAATGCGACTATAATCAATACGGAGCATGTCTTGATTCCAACACTAAATTCCTGGAAAACCCTGTATTCTTATAACAAAATCTTTATTGACCTTCTATCTTTCAACTAAAAATCCTTCTACCTTTTTTTTTTCTAAAGAACTAGAGACCACTAAACACAATACAACGAAGAAATGGATACACAAAAGAACACAGGACAGTATCAAGAATTATGAATGCACTCACAGTAAAACTGAACTGATACAATTCATGTTGTTTATAGCCTTGCTGACAATAGGGGACCAAATCCACAAAAGGAACTGTTAATTGTGAGGAACTGGGAGGTTAACTTGGGGTGGGGGAAGGAGAATGGCTTGGGTGATAGAGTGCCGGACTTATGATTTTGGTGATCCTGAGGTCACAGATTTGAATTTCTGCCTGACAGTTTCAGTTTCGCTCAAAATGAACATTGGTTCCGACTCCACTTCCCAAAAATTCCTTCAAATGAGACTTTGAGGTGCTGTGTGGCAATGCACACATAGCATCTTGTGCACAAGTGAGATCACCAACTTTCAGAAGACAGTTTGGCCAGACAGCACATGTTCATACAGCATGCACATCCTCTGTGAAAAACCCAGGGAATAACTGAAAAAAAACTAAATGACATAGGAAATGAACGATTAGCACCAGTAGGCAGCCGTTCAGTCGGCTCTACCAAGGTATGCGGCTTGTTTTGTAAAAGACATGGATTGTGGAGTGCCTAGACCTTGGTCTCTTACTGGGGATAGGCCTTATATGTAAGTACTCTCAATGATAAATGAAAATAATGGTGATAAATTATTCAAAAGAAACTGGTAACGTACGGTGGGTAAATGGACAGAAATACAACAGTCAATAAGATGAAGGCTAAAGAAAAATCTGTCACAACACTAAAGCAAAATTGATGGGGTTTCATCAACAAAATGATCGACTGAAAATGGAGGGATCAGCTGCGATATTGATATAATACACATGAATCTGCCAACTCTATGGACACTGACGAGAATGAATTGTCATGTACATTTACAACATTGAATTGTTAATACTGGTTTCTTAAGAAGGTAGCTTCTGGGAAAATTTTCTTCATTATACCCGTTATCTACTTCAGTTATGAGAGAATCACAAGTGAACAAGACCACATTCATTACAAAATCTGATTACGGGATGATCAAGCAACAACTACATTCTAACAGTGAACTCTGATTAACAATATGTGCTGCAGACAAATTACTCCATCCTCCGACAGTCTTTTAGATCCATTCCAGGAGACTGAGGGCAAAGAGGATGGTGTTGATGATGAGACCGAGGTATCCAATGTAGCCAAACACTCCACGGTTGCGCTTGCTAGGATCTGTACAGTCAAACAAGGTAACAAATCAAAGCATGCAATAACAGTCTTTTTCCACTCTGAAATTTCAGTTTCACTATGAAGGCACTGTGTCAAATATACTACGCTATGAGGTCAAAGGACACAGCAGGATGAAATCGACGAACAGTAGGAAAACAGAGAGAACTGTTCATGTTGGATCAGAACAAGCACCTCTGGCCACCACAAATGACTCTACAGCAATGAAATGTCTCCTCCATTGGGTTCATACATGCCTACCCCTAGGTAACTTCCGTATTTTCTACGGCAATTAACAAAAAAAAACGAAGTAGCTACAGCAATTATGGAAATTTATTTTTCGTTATGGTAAAAAGATTTTTCAACAAAATTTACTTGAAAAGATCGCAATTGAAGCAGATGATGCTATTGAAAGCAGAAGCAGAACACCGAATGGTAAAAGGGACGTACAGCCCTGTCTTCATCAAGCAGACGAATAGTGTATGTCTCAAACGGCTTCTGCTATAGAGGGACGTTAAACTCAGTTATTCAAGCAAACGATGCTTTTGAAAGCGTAAGTACTAAACCGGATATCGTAAGTAATTGAAAGTTTTGAGAAACATGGCGTCTAATACAAAGAGAAAGCGAATGGATGCTTGTATGTGTGTGTGTGTGTCTGTGTGTCTGTGTGGATGTTTCCTTGCTAAAATAATATGCTCATTCCTTTGCAATTACAAACGCAAGCAGAATCTTGGCAACACTGTCGGAAAAATATGTAAACACTATTCATGACAGACATATTCATAACATTAACAGATGTGTGTAAAGTACATACTTCGTACACACGCACACACACACTAATACACAATACAAATGCAAATATATACACACACAGGCCTGCATACACACATTCATGAATACAAGCACACACTATGTACAGTATTAGACAGCGGCAGAGAGAGAGGTCCTTTAATCAGAATTTTACCAGCACTTCTGACAAGAGTAACCATGTTCTACTCTACATAGGATTTTCTTTCCACTTCCCTTCCACCTGCTCAAGTGTTCAAATACTGAAACATCTGAATTTTATCTAGAACTCTGTTGTGCGTCTGCAACACATTGCACAATCAGCATTCTATCCCTGTTTATAGTGTACTCAAGCTGGTGAAGGTGTCAGGGCAACAAACAGAAAAATTATGATCCAACGAGTACCAACAGATGTAACTATCTCTCTGAGTGAATCAATTCATGATCGTCTCACTTTTTAGAAATAAAGTCTTGTGCAGTGTGCGCCGCCGTTGTTTTTTTGTGTGTGTGTGTGTATGTGTTGCATCTTAGAACTGCTGATGGCTGGCACTGGTCACATGTCATTTTTTCCATCATGTGCACAAACTAAAGTGGAGTCGGTCAGGCAACAGTGCAAGCACATGGGAATCTCCATGCTCTGAGTCTTTCTAAATAATGCCACTCTTTCGAATGCTCCATGCGAAAATGTTGCAAAGGCAGCAGCCTGTTTACCGTCTTAGGATCCGATTCACTGGATCGCTTTTGTGTCAACATTCTGGCGCATACAGACAGAAGCAGAAGAGGAAACCAGCACGCATGCACACACATTTATCAAAGTCACCTCCCTTAGCTTCCCTTCCCTTCCCTTCCAATTGTCGCTGACAAGTTTTCTATGTGTATTTCTTCACTCCTTTTTTTTGCCTCACTCAGCAAGTGCCATCATAGCACTGCAGTTTAGCACTTGTTTCAGTTAAAAACTATGTCAATTCTGCAGATGTAAACGGGTCTGAAGACCATCCCACAGGGTACGGTAAACAGTGGACACACCAAACAGTCTTTATTAAATGGACAGCATGAAGAACTGGACTGAGTACTGTACAACATTTCTAGCTCTACCCTGTCATGCATGATCAAGACAATGATCTGCAAATCCATGGTTGCCTAAAGATTTGTCACGCCCCCACCCTAAACTTTAAAAAACATAATATCAAGGGACATTAAATGAATCAGCATGACTACTAACATTAAATCTTCAGGAAGACAGATGAAGCGGGGACAGACAAACAAATATAACTACAAATCTTAAACAGGACAGAGAAGAGGACAGACAGGCAAGAGCACTGACAGCTCAGAGCAGAATTAATTACAACAATGGTCCAGCAGATATTCCCCTTCCCTACATCCTTTGTTTCCCTTTCCCCTCAGCCCTCTAATTATCTCCCCCATGCATCCTTCCCACACATTCCCCCTCCCACCTCCCAAACACAAAAAAATTTAAGCAAAAGAAATCAATAAAAAGCAAATTTGCTGGAAAACAGTATCAGGATAAAACTACTGTACACTGTCTAGTCTGTCTGGGGAGCAGAAAATCGTTTTTCAACAACCAGTTCAATGGGGGCAATGGCTCATTTCTTCCTCACTGACTTGACACTTCCTAGCTAGAGAGTGCTCACCACTAAAGAGGGACAGGACAATAACTCTTTTAGACTTTGGAGAAATATCAATATACACTGAGATTAATCAATTCTCATGCATGGTTTAAATGGGGAATTTCATTTTTGTAATGGTGCCAACAATGTGTTCAGCACAAAATGGGGAATTTCATTTTTGTAATGGTGCCAACAATGTGTTCAGCACAAAATGGGAATTTCATTTTTGTAATGGTGCCAACAATGTGTTCAGCACAATCTTACCCTCCAGTGTAGTATCCGAAGGCATACACCACACGGCTGGCAAGGTAGGTAACCCCAAACACAGCACTCAGCCCGCTGAAACACATAGAACTCGCTGTGGCTTGGCATTTGAGCGTTTAGCATATAAAAAATGTAACACTGAAAATTCCAAGATTTCTGAAAGGTCTGTGATTAGAGAAATGGCACACAAACTGGCAACAGACAAAATTTCTTTCTGATCTGTCCAAACTTGAAATTTGTATGGTCTCTGGAAACCATAATGAGTAAATGATGTTGTGCAGCTTGCAGGTAACTTGCTGGTTGATCTATCTTACACACTGCTACCTTTTGAAGGGTGAGGAGATTCTTTTGTGAATGCTGTATGATAAAACTTTTGGCAGTAACAATGAAAGCTTGGCAGTAACAATGAAAGCTGCATCACATGAAGATGAACAAAACACACCAGCTTTCTGTTCGGTGGCTAAATAAAACACTCACCGGAAACTTGAGTCCTGCCATCAGGAGAAACACCAAAAACATGGGTATGTTCTCCAGTCTGAAAAGCAAAATCAGTGGTTCTTAAAATAATTCAGCTACAGTGCTCTCTATGTACAGACACAAAGCACTAACCACAAATAGATAACACACTCATGAAGATAAATTATATGTTCAAATACACTTGTAAACAGGAATAAACTCTGATGTAATCTGTGCTGTATACACAGAACATGTATATGTAGATGCATTTACTGAACACAGAAAGGTGATGGGTAGAGATGGGGAGGGGGAAAAAAAGAAAATCATTCTGTATGCATTATGTGACAAAAACAAAATAACAAAAGCACATAAATCAAGTAAATTATACCTTTCCTTTTAATGCACAAAATACGAAAAACAATCCTTGACAATCTGAGCAGTAAGGTTCGTTTGTTTTCCTTACTCTTTTTTTCAAATGTTATAGTTGTTTAATGGCTAGACTTTTTTACAATTGTCGTCATTGCTTGAGCCGTTTGCTGTTTTCTGTGGGTGGAGAAGACAATTTGTAGATTGCTGCTGACTCCTTGTTTAGTGCCAGTAACGCTTTACGTTTTTTTCAAAAACACTATCAAACAATTTATTCTGTTACATGTATTTTTAATTTGTATCTACAGATAGAATGGAATGGCAAATAATATACAAAAACCAGAACTGATGAGTTCTTGTAATGTTGGGCAAAAATGTATATGATAGTATAGAATGTACTTTTTCATTGTTTATAAATATGACGATGTACCTGGTGTAGCTGTGAACATTTTGAACAGAAGAGTGTTCACACAAATACACACACATGTTCAAGCACTGCTGCAGTGTCCTCCTCCTCCTCACACTGGTTCAGCCATTGACTGAATATTTACTGTTGTGACATCACCTCATACCCCTAGCTTACCTTCTCCGGCACTAAACCTCCCTCTCTTTTGGCTTCTTAATTCAAATGAAATTTCACTCACACAAAGGTTTCAGTAAATTGTGTAATAAAATCTTCAAATGCCGCACAATGACAGGTTACCTTATCTTTATAGTTACTTTCCTGTTTTCATTTTGTGAATATAGGACAACTGTCACCTTAACTTTCAAAAGCATACACGCTAGCAGTACATCAAATGAGTGCACGCAAGTCCACATAAGTACCAATGAACTAATGACCTGCATAAAGTATGTGAACCACTGTCTGGTTTGAGAGATATGTGACCTCTTGTGTGTGAGGTTGCAGCCCCAACCCACCTCCTCCCATTTCATCCCATCCAGCCATCCGCCCTGTCCCCTCTCTCCCTCCTCATAAAATCAGATATATGTATATGAACCAAGCAAAGTAACTCACGTGTTCTGATGAGCACGCTGAACGCAGTTGAATTCATGAGAGGTCTCACTGTACAGCTTGGGATACTGAAATTAGTAAAAACAATTTAGAAAAACAGAACTCCATACACGGCTAGGGATACTGAAATTACTCAAACAAATAAAAAAAACAGAACAAAACAAACACAGATACAATGCAATTACTTCAGTTATGTACTCCAGTTCAGGTCAACCCTGAAAGTCCATAGAATTTAATGCCCCTGCAGAGGTCCATGTAACTGTTTACAACCCTTGCTTTAAATTACATATAAAGTTCCATTACTCCTGTCTGAGGTGATTTGCATTAATACTCTTAAGCATACAGGCCTCTACTCCCCCTTGGGGTGTGGCGAACTTGCATTGTTCTCTGTAACATACCCCTAGTCATATGCAATATTCACACGGTTGCAGTAAGTAAGAGAGAAGGGCAAGCTGTACACATGGAAGCTTCCCTGGAAAAAAATAAGGGAAGTTCCAAGCTTGCCCGTAGTACCCATTCCATTTATACTGTTAACTGCCCAATCAGACATGAGGGGCCATATCAGGTCTGCCACTTTGTTGCAAACAATACCCAACAGCCTGAACAAACGCATGCACTCTCCAAAAACAGCAGAAGAAATACACGTTTCATATTTCATTCACAACTGTTCCTTTTATTTTTTATCTTGATCAGTCTCACACCAAACAGGCAAACTTAAACAAATATTGGTAACCCAACTATGGCTGATGAAAAGAAATGACATGAAAGGAGATCATGTGTGGTGGGTAGACACGCATTTTTAATAGTAAGTAAAAAAAAAAAAAATGAAAAAACCACTGCTCCCATGGTGAAACAATGATATGCACATTACTCCAAAATACTGCTATTGGTGGTTCTTGTTCACCAACCAAGATGATGAGACACACACAACAAGAAAACTTCTTAAAAAAAAAAAAAAAAAAGATTAAATTTTGTCCATATACCTGAGTTGCTGTATAGCTACTACCAGAAGATAAGCCACAATATTCTCAGTCATGATTAACTACTGCACTGATATGGCTCTTAGCTGGACAGCTTTGAACAATCATACATATATCAAATGTTAATATTCCATTACACATACTAAATATAGTACACACAAGCTCTCCTGACCCTTTCCCCTGCACTTCCTTTTCCTCTAAAGCTGTGCATAGCCACAGTCAACAGTTTGAAGAAGAAACTCATGAGTGCCCATGTACTGTCGTACTTCGACCAAGCAAGCAAAAAACAGAAGTGATTGTTGATGCCAGTCCAGTCAGACTTGGAGCAATCCTGACACAAGAAAACAAGGTAGGGTGTTATGCAAGCCGAGCGCTTACTGGGGTTGAACGAAGATATTCCCAAACAGATTGAGAGATGCTAGCAGTAGTAAATGGAGTAGAGCACTTCCACCTATATATCTGTCGGTCAGCGTTCACTGTCACAACTGACCACAAACCACTGCTGGGAATCATCAAGAGCCTGATCAATGGTGACTACGTCTGATGCCATACGACATGGTCCTCCAGTTCTGCCCACGTCGTGATGTTCCACGCCCAGCAGACTACATGAGTATTTATTTGCACACAATCCCAGAGAAAGAGAACACTGCCAAAGAGTATATTCTCTACATCTCCAACAACGCTGTAACCAGAGCTATGACCCTAGATGAAGTAGTGCTGCGAATCAAGAAGACTCAACTCTACTGAAAGTGATGACAGCTGTTCAAACAGGAAGATGGTATGACGCAGATCTGTTAAACTTTGCTCAGCCGCTTCCCGGAAGCAAAAATCATTCCATTTACAGCTGTGAGAGTTGTGATTGCAGCCCTGAATTCTGTATTTGCTCAACAAGGCATCCCAAGGACTATAAAGACGGACAATGGTCCACCATTCCAAGGTCAAGAATTCAAAGACTTTGTCACCCAGATGGGAATCCATCATCGCAGAGTTACTCCTTCTGGCCTGAAGCGAATGGGGAAGCCGAACGATTCATGTCCACCATCAACAAGCATGTTTGCTCCTGTTCTGCGGCTGAAGTCGACTGAAAATCCCAGTTTCCCCATTTCCTTCAACAATATTGTGCAACCCCACACTGCACGACTCACCCCTGTTGAGGCCCTTACAGGGCACAAAATGAACACTGGCCAACCATGCATTTCCCTTCCCACATCTCTTGCCCCTACTGAACCCCTCCACTCGAAAACTGCCCTCAATGACAAAGTGAGCAAGTCTCACATGAAGGTGTACGCTGATAGATGCCGCAATACCCATGGCTCTGACCTTCAGCCAGGTGACACAGTGCTGGTCAAACAACGCAGGTCCAAGAACTCACCCCACCCTTCTTCCACCCCAAGCCATACACCATCGCTCACAAACATGGCAGTATGGTAATGGCCCAACGTGACCTGAAGCAGACAACCCACAACACCTCCCATTCCAGACACATCGGAGGTAGCCCCCACACCGCTGGTGCAGAAGACAACTCCGAAGAAGACGAAGGTGACCATCCACCCCAGCATCCTGAGGTTCAGAACCCCATCCCAGCGAGTCCAAAGTCACCTAGACGCTCGACTGGCCCTATCCCTGCCTCGCCCTTCATCCCGAGCTCTTCAACCCCACCCAGACCACAGGTGGTGCCTTCCATGCCGGTTGCTGGTGATCCCAGTCCCATGCCAGCGACTCCCAGAATCATCCATGTGAGGACGCCACCTACCTACCTCAAAGACTGTGCTCAACTCGGTCTTAGGGCCATAATTTTGTAAGAACTCTTTCTGATTACCTTTTTTCAAGATAAAACTATTAATATTCAAAGGAAGAAGGGAAGAATCATATCTGAACTGTGGCAAACAATAATAGCAAGAATGAAAGGTTTAAAAAAAAAAAAAAAAAAAAAAAACAACTTTAAACTGTTTTCAAATAATTATGCCAAGAAAGAGTATTCAAAGACTTTGAGTTGTATTCAAATAATTTGGCCAAGGACACTCTGAAGTGTATTTTGGTTACTTAAAAATATTTTTCTTCATAGTTAGATCAGGATGTTTTGGTTATAAAAACACTTTGGAAATATATGTTGGTTACTTTTAAAAGCTTTCCTCCATTCAGTTTGATAAGAATGAGTTAAGGATGTTTTGGTTATTTTAAAAAAAAAAGGTCTTCTTTATAGTTTGAGATGAACACAGTTTGTTTAATTTTGAAACTGATTAATTATTCTAAAGGTAGGAAGAAGTGTAGTGTCTCAGACTGAAAGTCAACGTATCATTTGAATTATTCCCCTTGATTTCATGCGGAACACTGGGAAGTGTTTTCCGCCAAGATGTACACGGCAGGACTGAAACGAAGTATCAGTATTCTCACCTACAGTTTCAAGTATTCATGCTGTATGCGAGCCATATCGACATAACAAACTCCACAGTTTTATATGGTTCTGTTGCACACTTGAAGACAAGATCTGATGATTTCCCCCCACCCCAGCAACCCCCTTGCTGCTCAAAATAAAAAGAAATGGTCAACCATTAAAGTCTAATCGTGGTGATGACATTCACTAAATCAGCAAATGTTCACAGGCGCAGCCAGCTCTACAAACCTGCACATCGTATTTCTTTTGGCTTTCATCACTTGCATTCCGAGCCAGTTACACAAAATCCAAGTAGCAACTACAACAAGCAGAATATAGCCATAGTCACTCTGGATGGTTAGAGAAAACGTGCCCATCTTTCCTTCCAAAAACAAAAGTAGACGCTGATCTCAAGTCTGCAGGCTAGGATTACTTCCGCGAACACCTTTCCGCGAAGGTCAGGGACACAATTGACGCTATGCGCATGAGCTCGTGGCAAAAGGCCATTAGCGGGACTATGCGCACCATGTATTGCCACGTGAAAAATAAGACGACCCGCGCGACGGTGATGAACTACGCCTTTTAGCAAATACAGCGATAGAAGTCTCTTGAAACTCGGGTTCAGCTTCGCCTTGGATTACATTTAATCTTATGCTCTTAATCTGGCTCTGGTTCTCAGTATTATCGTGCAGTTGCAAGGAGGGGGGGGAGGCGAGGGGGGGGGGGGGGGGGGGGGGGGGGGGGCGTACAAATTTCCTCTTACGCAATCCTGAGGCGTACGTATGTAGCAGCTCAGGCTTTTTATTTTGCGTCCATGACAATTGGACATTTGGTCGTTCCAGTTAATAACTGTATCCTGACTAAAACAAAAATAAATAATATAATTATATACGCACGTGTACACACACACACACACACACACACACACACACACACACACACACACACACACACACACACACCTACTCCACTTGAACCCATTTTTTTTTTTTTTTCATCGCCGCTTTATTTGATGCCGGGAACAACAGGCAAGGATGTGATAAAGGTAATGTAATTCTATGAGAAAAAAAAATAATGGAGAGGGATTTTTTTTTCTCAAAACAGCCAATAAGGATTCGATCGATGGTCATCATCGGAAGAAGAAGTAGAATAAGGTATCTATGCCACAGATAATGGACGGTAAGCCTTCCTGTCCATTTCAGAGAGAGAGAGAAGACAAGACAATTAAAATTTCTCTTTATTTACGAGGATAATTGATAAGCACTGCTGTGCTTTTTTATTTTTATTTTTATTTATTTATTTTTTTTTTACATCCAGTCCTTGCCCTGAGTAGGGTCAACAATGCAAAATAAGATAAGGCAACAAAAGAAGCACGCAAAAAGTGACTAGAATACAATACGAAAAAAAAAAAAAAAAGTAAAATGGGAGAGAGAGAGAGAGAGAGAGAGAGAGAGAGAGAGAGAGAGAGAGAGAGAGAGAGAGAGAGAGAGAGAGAGAGTCGCATAAGAATACAAGCATAACAACATAATGACAAGAGAAACAGGAGGTAGTAGGAAACACACACGCGCGCGCGCGCGTGCGCGCGCGCGCGCGCGCACACACACACACACACACACACACACACACACATACACACGCACGCGCGCGCGCGCACACACACACACACACACACACATACACACACACATGTACACACACTCTCTCTCTCTCTCTCTCTTTGCGCGCGCGTACTCACATAAGACATACTTACAGAATTATATGTGCATTTAAGTACAGAACACTTTCTAAATAGTCAGGGTCATACACAGAATTACATTATTTTTCTCATAGAATTACATTACCTTTACTATATCCTTGCCTGTTGTTCTCGGCATCAAATAAAGCGGCGACCCTGAGAGAGAGAGAGAGAGAGAGAGAGAGAGAGAGAGAGAGAGAGAGAGAGAGAGAGAGAGAGAGAGAGACAGAGAGAGAGAGAGTACGATTCTGAATGAAAGAATGAAATAAATCTGACAAAAACTGAATAAGGAAGCCAAGTTATGCAATCACATTGGTTGCCCACCATAAACAGAAGTAAAGATTTGCGTTTGGCAAAACAAACAAAAACAAACCCCCAAACATTCTCTTTAAAATTATAATTGTATGAATAAATCATGACCTTCTGTTTCGAGAGAAATGAAAATCTAACTTAATGTAAAACTTTCTTGTTGCAGTATAAATTTAAATAAAGAAACATAAAAATTAAATAAAATACTGGGTCTCATGCTCCACAACTGCGGGTCTATTCATTTTCAGTGCGGAGCAGCAAATATGGTCGTGGCCTTCTGCACTTAGCGAAGTTGTCATGTCCGTGTGACGGATACCAAAATAGAACATGATCTGACACATGTTGCGCGAAGAAATGTCTTTCAGATTTGGAACAGTTTTTATTTCCATGATCTAGCATTTGATTAACTGGATACTCTGTGAGTCAGGATAGCGTACTCTGATCAAATGATGAGTTTTGCTTTAGCCCTTGTGGGTGTGAACAATTACGGTAGAATCGAACTCGATCAGCTGCTGAAGAAGCCCAGCAGGTTAACTTTTGAGTACGGATTGCGGAAGGAAAGTCCATGGTCGTCGTGGTGTGTGATACTCCAGACTGGCTTTTTTTTTGGTTCTTTTTCTCTGTGAACCAAACTGTTTTGATTGACCAGTGTTGAATGTCACTCGCTGTGATTGTACAATCTGTGTGTGACATGCCCTTGCCGTTTGTGATTTCTTTCAGACCTTGCCAGATTTGTCGATTTAGATTTCGGTAACCATGGAAGTTGCAGGGCAGTGAAACATCACCTCATGTTTGAATCTGCTGCCCTGCGTACTATAATTATAGCAGGATTGATGCATGATGATCCAGCCCCAAATAAATCAGAGAAAGAGCGGCCCCGTTAGTCTGAGCAGCTACTATAATTTCGGGTGTCTGTTAGGCGTTCAATTTTTGTGGAAAGAAATATTCTGTGGATGAGTAAATCAAAACCTTACCAGTGGGGGTGTTAACATATGTAATGTATTTTTGAAGTAAATGAATCACTCACCAAAGACGGTTGCTTTTAGGACATATTTTAAACAATTCCCTGCAGATCAGACTACTGACAATTTTATCATGCACTGTTGGTAACACCACATCCCTGTCCATTCCACAGCATGTCACACAAGACTTGTGCTTGGAGGCTTATAAACATATTGGTACCCATGCGTATTGTCATGTCTTTATTTAAGAATTTGGGAAGGGGATTCAGTTCTCCTGTAAACTGTGAGTGGGGGGTTTTTTAGTATCTCTAGAAAGCTTGCATGAAACCCATACTCCTTATTTTGCTGAGGGTATAGTGTAACATTCTGCAGCATTCAAGAGATGAAAAGTGACCACCAAAAAAATACTTTAGTTAAAAAGAGGACTTGAAAGACCAATATGTCAGACCTGCTCATGACGAAAAATCTTCTGCAGGACCAAATGGTAATATGCTTTGTGGTGTGACCAATTTTTGACTGTGTCTGTCTGGTAAAAAGGGGAGCTGAGCAATTAGGCCTGTCAGTGTCGATCCTATCGGTTGTTCTTTCCTCCTCCGCTTTTCACGTTCGCACTTCACCTGCCCTCATGTTCCCATTCCCAGTCTCCTGTCCCCTCTGTCCAAGCCACCATCCACTCCCCTTAGGAAAAGGATTCTTTCTTCCTCCCCCACTTGGTTGTCTCAAAATCGGACGGACACCCCTTCAGAATGTTAACACTGGAAACAAAAAACATCTTTTTATGAAAAGTGTAGGCAGCATGCATAGATTCTGTTTTGGTAAATGTGCGAGCACACTCTATCTACTCCATCAGTTCTCACTGTTAGGTGAGTATGACATGTGTAGAGCAGCACTACTATTGTTGGCACATTGACTTTGGCCATTACTGTTATTAAATGCCTCTTTTACAGATACTACAGGGAGATCAAGCTGAAATTTTAGGGACACAAGTTTGCAGCAATTTTTTGTGCACCTCTCTGTCTCTCCACATACTTAACACCCTGTCTCTCCACATACCCCACACCTCCTTACCCCACCCACACCCACCACCCACACACACCACACATACACAAACACACACCACACACCACACACACACCACACACACACAACACACACACACACACACACACACACACACACACACACCACACACACAGATACAGACACACCACACTCACACACACACACAGACATCACACACACACAACACACACACACAACACACACAACACACACACACACACCACACACACCCACACACACACACACACACACACACAACACACACACACCACTTGACAGCACACTTCCTGTGACTTACTTTTCTTTGATGTCATATAATGATGTGACCATTCTGCTCTTACTGTCTTAGCATCTGTTATAAAGATGTGGGACAGACCTTTTTGTGGGAGGTGTCTCATTTTCCCATGCCAGTCCAGTGGCAGTCAAACTGCTCATTCCATTCCTCTCCCTATCTGCAGCCACTGACTGCCAGGCTTGCCCCTGCATACTCCCGGCACAGGCAGTTTGAAGCAAGCAATCAGTGTCAAATCATTGTGTGACTGCCCACCAGAGGAGACACTGCACTGCTGCCTAGTTGCTTAGTTGGTGTTCAGTGGTGCTTGTTCTGATCCACCTTGCTCAGAGCGCCACCTTTCTAAGCCCCTCTACTTATGGTAGCAATTGTTTAATCACAGAGCCAACATGAGTAAGCTCTTTTTTTTTCTGGAGGGTGCCACCACATCCGTACAGTGACAGGTCTAATTAATATAGCAGTTACTGGTGACCTCATTACCCCCACGTCCCCCCAGACTTCATGTAGGGCACAGACATATTGAGATCAGGTGTGTGTGTGTGTGTGTTGTGTGTGTGTGTGTGTGTGTGTGTGTGTGTGTGTGTGTGTGTGTCGCGTTTGTTGGTGGGTAGGTGTTTTGTATAAAGTCTATTGATGTGAAATGTTTACGTACATATGTTATTCTTTGTCAGCATTTAGAACCTTTGGCAAGGTGTTTTATGAATGCTATGTTATTATTGGTTTATTACTTTTTTTTCATCATGAGAGCATTGCGTGAAGGGCTACAGAATCTGAGACTTACATTTTTATTGCTGATCTTCAATACGGGTAATGAGGATGAAGCTACTGATTTCCATTCTGGTCTGAGAGAGCATGGCTGTGTGTTACACACCACATTTTTTTTTGATTTTATCCCCAGTACTCTGGTTTTACTGCTTTCCAGCAGTGCATCAAGATATATGCTCTTAGGGACAACAAAGACACAATGTCAGCACTGTCCAGACTGAAGCCTGTATACAAAGACAATTGTTGTTCCCCATGAAGCACCTGATCAGGCTCCTACATACATTGGTACTTCCATTCCATATCCATGCTTGTGAGCCATGCACTTTTGAGTTACAGGGAGCTGAAAGGAATCCAAAGCCATGGAAATGAGGTGGTGTTTGCAACAAGTGTGCCAAACCATCAAACAGCATAACAGACCATCTCTGAAGATCTGATGATTCACTTGAGAAAAGTAATTCATATTTGAATGGCCAAGCAACAAGATCCAAAGGCCTGCATGGAAGTGTGTGTAGAGGAGAGACAAAAAAAAAATAGAAAAGAAGATAAAAACAAAACAAAAGAAAACAATGAATTTGATCACAACCAAACCGCTGTTTAAGACAGGTAAACGGCATTTGCAGAGACCACGCACCATGGCACACCCATCTAACGAAGCTAGAGAGAACATGGGTGAACCAGTATTCTTCAGTGCAGCATCCGATATGACCCCTTGACAGGGCTTCTTTAAATGGGATTTATAAGCAGGAAGAGAAACCACATGGCCTACTGTATGGAAAATGGAAGATCTTAGTTTCTGATAAATTTAGAAACCAAGCAACAAACAAAATGAATTTGTGAAATTGCACTGCATATAAAAAATTTCTTTGAGGCTAGACTCACACCACCCTCTGCGTGCACACACATGCATGCAAATCCCCCATCCCTGGAACACATCAACTTTTATGGAGGCAAGATGTCCTCTGTTTCCTTTTTGTGTGATCTGACTCTTTTCAAGCTTGATCAAGGATGTTGTTCGAGGGCCTTAAAGGCCACAGTGGACAAAGATTACAGTTTAATTAATTAGATTAATGAACAAATAAATAGGAAAGAGGTGGTAAGAAGACGTTTCATGCACAGAGTTAGTGGATGACTGAGATGTTTGCATTAACCCAACACGTGTGGTCAGGCCTTTTGTGCTCTTAGTAACATGGCTTGCACCCACTGTTACAGATACTGTTGTAACTTCTGGTATATGCTGTAGGAAAGCACTTAAGTGTTGGTATGAATTTTTAAAAGGAAACCAAAACGAAAAAAAACAACCCCAAAAACAAGCCACATTTGTGTGCATCAACACGACAGTCCCACAACAGAGCAACTTTCCCCACTGCTGTACAAGACCATGAATATAGTACTGACCACATATATTGCCCACGAAAAAGTAATGCCAGCCACTCACTCACAAAGAAGGCTCGTCATGCACAAACACGCATAAATACTCAGACTTGGAGTGTGACAAGCGCAATATTATGCAACATAAAGCAGTTTGCCCTCATTAAAACCGATTCAGTAATTGTGTCTGCCATGTTATGGGCCCTGCAGGCTCAAGAGAGGGGGGGGGAGTGGAGAGGTAGGGAGTGGTTGGAGTGGGTGGTACGGGGGAATCTCCTCTTGATATCACTTTGAAGTCAAAAACATGAAGTACACATGTGTTGCTCACATTTTCCTACAAGTAGTAGTTGTCATATGACACTTGTCTCAAATTCACTCATTGATTAATCCAAAACCAAAAGCATTTGTGTGTGTGTGTGTGTGGGTGTGTGGGTGTGTGGGTGTGGGTTGTGTGTGTGTGATGTGTGTTACAAAATCTATGTTACAGTTTTTCTGGATGCTTTCTAGAATGATGTCTCACCATTACCCCACATGCATCCATTTGTGTTTCTACTCCACACTGGACATGAACCATTAAAAAAATTCTTCTGAGGTTAGGACTTGGAAAGTTTCTCATAATTTTGACTTGTCAGGCCTGACACCAGCGCTGTGACTAATCCAATGACAGAAACAGAGTGGGGCGTGGTCAAAAGGTTGGTCACTCGTGAGTCTGTTCAGCAGTGTTGCCCTGTGTGTAGAAGCAGGATATGTGAGGATGTAAAACAACATTCCCATCCCCTTTTTAAGTTGCTTTCTCTTTTTTTTTTCTTTTTCCTTTTTTCTTTTTTTTGTTTACACCAGGCATTGGTATTTCACCATTCAGCTCATCCCATGCACAGCCATGTCTGATAAGTACCTTGATAGTCGCATGATGATACTGAATGTTGCTTCTTTATGGAGGAATTAGGATCAGCAACATGCATCTTGAGACTGTTGTGAGAGCTTGGCAGATATGGCCCCTCTACCCCTTTATCCCCCCTCCCTTCCTCCTGTACATCTCATGCTTTCAAAGATACATCCATTTAAAAAACAAAGAAAAGAAAAAAAAAGAAGAAAAACCGAGAGCAAACCCATACGGATCTGATCAGATTTACAGTTCATGTTAACTTTCCAGGTCATGACAGTCCATGACCTTAAACACCAAAAAATGAATTTGCTATACTTAGAATTGTGATAGATGTATGTTATCAAAGACTGAAAATGTTGTGTTGATTCTTAAAAATTGTTTTATTTGCTAGTTATGAAAATGTTTTAAATGCAAGCTACAGATAAAGGGGAAATGCCTTAAACACTTGTGTGAAATAAATGGAGTTGCGCTTCAGTATTTTCTTCATTGTAATCTCATGTAATGTTTTCACCATGATTGTGACGAGAATATTATGTCATACATTTATGCACGTACATGCACCAACCATATACTCGACCAGTCACAAACGTGTTCTGCACATAGAGGTACACCAGACGGGCAGCCAGCCAGCCAATTGGTTCTACACAGGAGAGACAAGCGAGGGTGGAGAAGTACTTTAGTCTGTACTCAGGGGGTGTTGAATTTGTTGAATAAAATACGTAGTTAATGATAATGGGATGTTCCAATAGAGCTTCCCTTTTTGATACTTCAACATGGTGTACAATATTAATTGAATGCACTCACAACATCTGTAATAACACACGCTGGCTTGTACGCCCTCTGTTAAAAATTTCGCTGTAATTTTTTTTTAATTAGTATAAATTTGAAATAGATGTGTGCTGTTTTGTGGTGGTGCATATAGGTGCAGGAGATGCATTTCCAGTCTGCTAAGGTGAATTGGTTAGAAAAAATTATGATTATACAGAGCTTATAGAATGCAGTTTGAGATGTAAATGATTAAAAAAAACAACCCTGATTTATTAAGGTGTGTGTGTACTTTGTTATAGTGTGAGGTTGCGGACTGATTAAAGATTGGCGATGAAAAAAGAGAAGTTGAAAAAAAAACTTAGTTGAGTGGTGTATTTGTTTTTTTTTGGTTATGTTTTTCTCTTTTGTTGCCATTTCATTTTTTTTTTAAGTTTCCATCTTCTTTTTTGATTGCTTCATTCTCTCACAGTAAGCAAGCTCCTCCCCAGTTTACAGTACATATCATTTGAATCATGATGACGGGCCTGATAAGTTTGTTGATAGCTTCTTTTTCCTGCCCCTAGATATGAAGGAAGAATTCACAGCAGTGGTCTTAATCAGGCAACAAACAAGTTGTTTTCTGCACCAGACCACCAGAACACTGCGGCACTGAAAATCATAACAAGAAAATAATGACCGACATGGCCACAATGTCAAGCAGATTTGTTAGACCGCATTGACCTGTTCATTCAGTTAAAATAATGACTTGCATTAGTTGCTTGAAAACAACACAGATTTCATTTTCTCTCTCTTTAAATAACACAACACTTGTTTGTGCAGACACATGCATGCGCCGTACACATCTCATGCACACACGCACACACACCACACAACACCGCAAACGCAACGCGCAACACAACGCAAAGCAACGCAAAGCAACGCAATGCAACGCAACACAACACAACACAAACACAACACACAACAACAACACAGCTTCTTGATTAACTTAACTTAAACAAATGATTAAAAACATGAAAATAGTGATGGTAATATCAGTCATCGTCCGTGATCTGTAACACATTCTTTTTTATATCACAAAGCTGTTGACAGGGTCACACAGCATACGCAGTGGTTCTGGACCGGTGGCATGTTTGTTAACAGGACTAAAGACATAAGCGAGACCAGGCTTGCACTTGTAGCTTAGCCCATACTGATACCGTGCGGAGAAGGATTTGTGCAGCTGTTGGATGGAAAAACGTGTTTGTGGTCTGTGGTTTAGGTGTGCAACTATGATACAGTGTGAGAATGCTTTTTGTACAGAGACAAAAAACTGAATCGATTCGATTCGATCTGCAGTTGAAATCAACAGTGTGAGAAAGCTTGAATGGGGACTAAAAAGTCCCTGTGTGATCTATTGTTTTTTCAAAACATTGTGAGAAAGTTTTGGTGTGGGAAGATCAAAACAAAACCTTTGTTTCCTACAGTTTCCAGACGTATTGGGTTACTGATCTTTGTAATAGACGTGAAATCCTTTTGTAATCCTACCTACAGGGGCACACTTGTGAGAAACAGGAAAGCCTCGTACCGCTTGAAGAAACACACA
>JADBJO010011033.1:0-25000 GCA_016801955.1 Conus betulinus
AGTTAAAGATACATAGTGAGAGGGAGGGGGAGTTAAAGATACATAGTGAGAGGGAGGGGGAGTTAAAGATACATAGTGAGAGGGAGGGGGAGTTAAAGATACATAGTGAGAGGGGGGGGGAGTTAAAGATACATAGTGAGAGGGAGGGGGAGTTAGAAGGTACATAGACAGTGAGAGGGAGGGGGAGTTAGAAGGTACATAGACAGAGAGGGAGGGGGGAGGGGGAGGTTAGAAGGTGCATAGACAGTGAGAGGGAGGGGGGAGTTAGAAGGTACATAGACAGTGAGAGGGAGGGGAGTTAGAAGGTAGCCTTAGAAGGGAGGGAGGGGGAGGTGGACGGCGGTCAGCCTTGACAGTGAGAGGAGGGGGAGGGCGGTGGCCAGCCTTGACAGTGAGAGGGAGGGGGAGGTGGTGGTCAGTGGTCAGCCTTGACAGTGAGAGGGAGGGGGAGGTGGTCAGTGGTCAGCTTTGACAGTGAGAGGGAGGGGAGGTGGTCAGTGGTCAGCTTTGACAGTGGAGAGGGAGAGGGAGGGGGAGTTGGTTAGTGGTCAGCAGTCGCTGGGCTTTCTCTCATTTTGTTTTCCTTTGTGACGTAAGATTAGCAAAATATAATGCATTTTAAACATTGCAAACTCCATATTATTTGAAGATCATGAACAAAGTTAGTCGATATTAACTCCCGATTTCAGCTTATGAATAGTGCTTTCAAAACACACACTCACACTCACACACACACACACACACACACACACACACAGAGATTCAGAACCAAGCAACAACATGCTCATTTGCATGCCCCCCCCCCCCCCTTCCCTTGGTCTCTCTCTCTCTCTCTCTCTTCTCTCTCTCTCTCTCTCTCTCTCTCTCTCTCTCTCTCTCTCTCTCTCTCATACACACACAACACACACACACACACACACACACTTTTCTTGGACTGGAAGTAAAGTTGCCAAAATCTCTTTCGCCGTGTTTGTTGGTGGTATGTCAGAGTCCGGGTGGTGGTGGTGGTGATGGTGTTGGTGGTGTTTGTGTATGTGTGTGTGTGCATATGTGTTTGTGTGCGCGCGCGCGCGTGTGCGTGTATGCGTGCGTGCGCCCAGTGCGCGCGCGCGCGCGTGTGTGTATATGCATGCATATGTGTGCGTGCGTACGTGTATACGTGTGTGTGTGTGTGTGTGTGTGTGTGTGTGTGTGTGTGTGTGTGTGTGTGTGAGGGTGCGTGCGTACGTGTGTGTGTGCACGCGCGCGCGTGTGTGTGCGTGCATGCGTGTGAGTGTGTGTGTGTGTGTGTGTGTGTGTGTGTGTGTGTGTGTGTGTGTGTGTGTGTGTGTGTGTGTGTGTGTGTGTGTATGTGAGCGTGCGTGCATCCGTGCGTGCGTCCGTGTGTGTGTGCGTGTGTATAGGAGCGGAGGAATATCCAAACAAACGAATGTTTTGTTGGACTAAATCCAGGAACTGCGGTATGCCGAGGTGTGAAAGTGCCAGCTTCAGAAACCGGTACTCATCAAGAAAACGTTAACCACCGGTCTGGACTTTCCAGCTGGTAGGCACCCAGCGCCAATGTGTAGCGCCCAGTGTTGTCATACTCGCCGGAAACCGTTTGTCGTTGTGTACCTCACGGGCATTGTCACCACAGAGCTAACACTTTTTGTCGAATCGCACCACTTCTGTCAACTTCTGTTTGCCACCGAGGAAACCGTACGTAGTTTTTGCCACCAAAATTAAGCACTTTCTGTCGCCATCAAAGTGACCAGTTTTGTCACCAAAATGAACTGTTTCTGTCGCCGAAGTAACGTGGTCATCCGGAGCCACACTTTTGTCACCGAACTCTTTATTCTTTCCCATCAGCATTTTTCTTCTTCTTCTTCTTCTTCTTTCTTCTTCTTCTTCTTCGTCCACTCAGACAGGAACCTCCAGAGGCACTGACGAAGGCCGCTGTATGGCGGAGGTCCTCCAGAGATCCACAGAGTTTCTCCCTTGTTGATACGTCGGCAGGCCAGGTCTCTGCTCTTTGTTTGTTTGTTTTTTCTATGTGTCGGACAGTCCTGCAGGAAGTGTTCCACAGACATCGGGGCTGTACCGCATGGGGCACCCTGAAGACTCGCCGCCACTGTGGAATTGTGCGAACATGTGGTGTTGGGACTTGCAGCTCCCAAAGAGAGGACTCCCGGGGTCATGGACGCTGGCGGCGCAGTTGTTTGTTGAGAGACTGAACATAGCACCACCATGACGGGCATGACAACAGTCATGAGCTCCGGGTTGACAACAGCGAGGAGTTTGGTCTGGGCGATAACGCAGAGAGAGAGAGAGAGAGAGAGTCGGATGAATTTATTCACAATCGGCCACAGCCCCTTCTGAAGGGGTGTGTGAACATCATACATGCTATTTATCAAAACAAACAAAAAACAAACAAACAAACTGAACAAGAAGACATACAGAAAAAAAAATTCAAAAAAAAAAAATATATATCAAGTATCAGTAACCATCGTGAAACAGAAAAGAGACGGAAACACATTAATGATGTTTTATTCCTAAGACATTGTGAGTTCTCTAACCTGAATGCCTTATAAAGATAAACTGAAACATTTTCGCACATCCTGAGACTTTTGTGAGGACAGTTTGAACAAAGAGGGTTGTCGGTGACATTTAGGTTTTATAAAGCTTTCACGAATACGTTTGATTACAGGATTTCGTTTGCTTCTGCTTCTTTACACATTGGACAAGTTGAAACATTTTCTGTCGACAGTTTCTGTATCCAGAGCTATGCACCATTAACTCTGAGATTCCAAGCCTGAATCTTGTTGTTATATATATATATATATATATATATATATATATATATATATATATATATGTTAAAAATAGAATGGTAAAAGGAAGTTTTAAAATCGACAGGTCTGTTTCGAGCGCTGGCTCCCCCTCAGGATCATTTTTTAACAGATGTTGCTCCCCTCAGGATCATTTTTTTAACAGATGTTTCTCCCCAAGGGGTCGAGCATAACAAAGCTGCTCTTATGTCTCAGATTATAGAAATAGGGGGTGATAAGCCTTCATATCTGCAGTGGTAGATGATTCTGCCTAACTAACAGTATGTGCTTTTGAGTGGGTGAATGGGGAATAAATAAATGCTTCTCAAAATGAACCTTCAGCAAGCTTATAGTCTCCAAAGCGGGAGACCATCTCCAATGGGGAGAAAGCTCACTAACATATAACTCCTGGTCAGATACCGGTATTTCGAAACCTGATTGTTTCATCCTCAGTGACCGCGGAAAGTGGTAATTTGACTCCTCTGCCTTTTCGTTTTAAGAAGAATGCTATACCAGAAAAAGGCTGGTGTGCAATACCATAGTATGTTTGTTGAGTTTTCAAAAAACTAACTAAAGGTGCCACCTAAGAAGCAAAAGAAAATCATGAAAGATCAAAACATCAAATGTGGATTCAAACCCAACGATAAACAGGGCTTCAAAGATTCAAGGAAGGCGAATCACAAAATTGTCTATATATATCAAATCTACTACTGGTCTGAATATGTTCAGTCCATTTTTACCAACGACAGTCTATTAACCGTTGGCAAAATGTACGAATAAAACCATTAATATTTCCAACCTCTTGATTGTGCCACACAAACCCAAACCCATATTCAAACAAATTCGCACTTTAGTCACCCAATTCACTTTACCTCTGAGATTTAAATCATATAACATATCATACGCTTTTCGTGGAATTCTTTCCTGATCCATTTGCAACAATGTAAACCAACAGCGAACACATCTCACCGCTGAGTTCACATATAAAGGACACCTGTCAGTTTCGCCGTATAGAAGGTTATTTGATGTCCTCATATCAACTCTTAGGAATTTCTTAAAGCATAGCAATGAATGATCTCACAGTGAACAACTGCCTTGTCTAATCCCTTAACTCTGCTGCCCCATATACACCACAGGCTGAACTTGAGAGTCAACACCTTCATGAACAAGAAACGATTATTATTTAAGCAAAATTTAGAAAGAGAGGGGGTTAGTTACCGCCAAGGACACAGAGTACAGGACTGGTGTCTAGTTCTATACTCTGTGTCCTTGGCGGTAACTAACCCCCTCTCTTTCTAAATTTTGATTCATTTTCCGCCCTTAGTCACTCCGTTTTGAAACTTTATAATCATTAGGGATGTACAACTTCTTCATAATACAAAGCAACGCATTTTTAGCCCGACTTGCAAGATCTTTGACGGCAAGAGCAAAGACCGGTGGAGAAAAATGTTCCCAAATACTTATACACATTGACAACAGGCATTATGCACAACCATCGTAAACCATCTTTCCCTTACACTTAAATAACCACCCTTTCGAAACACAATGATACTACTTTTATTCATATTAACTTTTAACTGAAGTGAAGTAGAAACTCTTTGTAGATTGTTTACCTGTGTTTGTAATCCTATTGCAGTCTCAGACAATAAGATTACATCATCCGCTAATAACAAAATAAATCATATTGAAATGCGTCTAGAGAAAAAATATAGCACCATGTCTTCCATTACTGATTATTTCAACTGCCAGCTCATTAATAAACAGAGAAAATAACATCGGACTGCATGCATCACCCTGTCTTAATCCAGCTGTACAATCAATGCAATCTGTCAAATTCGCACCACATCGAACTCTAGCTTTTACTACATCATAGATACTTCTAATACATTTGTACAGTCTACATTTAATGCCATTTTAAAGCAAAATTGGCCAGAGAAAGATATCTGTTAACAGATTCAAACGCTTTTTTTTTTTTTTAAATACATAAATGCAACATACAATTTGCGATTGTAAGAAAATGTGTTTTTGTACAAGAACTAACAAAGTAACACATGTGGTCCACAGTTGAATATTCTTTCTTAAAACCAGCCTGATGCTGGCCTGTGATGTCATTTTCATCTACCTGTTCTTGCAATCGGCTGTTAATGATCGTGCTAAAGAATTTACTGCTAGAAATCACTAAGAAAATTTTCACTGTATTGTTAGGGTTATTTAAGTCACCTTTTTTTAAAGATAGGCAAAATGACACACTCGGTCCAACGTTCAGGGTATGTACCTCTATCGAAAAACTTGTTAAAAAAATTCAAGGAATACTTAAACAATTCGCCTATTATACCATCAGGACCAGCCGCTTCACGGTTTTTAAGTTTTCTTACTGCTAGCAACACTTCACCTGTAGAAACTGGGCGGTTCACACTGTTATCCACATCTGCATCAAAAACATCATTTTAGAACATCATTTTGCATCTGTTTGTCACAAAGTTTGAAACTGTTGGAACCACGTATCAGGAGATATATTGTTTCTTCCTGTTTATCTTTCAAATTAATTTTACGAACGGTATCCAGAATTCCTTTTGAGTTTTTATTCACATAACTAATTTATCTAATAACAGTTTGCTGAACTCATTCTGCTATTTTTTTTTTTAATAGTTTTTATACTCGTGTCTTGAAATGACATATTCTTGGACATCTTCGAGATCTTTCGTACGACGGCTACTTCTCAAGAAATGCCTAACACTTTTCTTAGTCACCGTACGATCCCAATCAAACCAATCACCGCGTGTTTCCGTTCTGTTTGGGAATATTTGTATTTTCATACAGTCGGCACTCTTCAGTTAATGCAATTATTAAACACATCTAACGCCTCATCAACATCAGTGTCTATCAAATCCATCGCAATATTTAGTTTTGTATGCACTTAATCATTACAAAGAGTATCTCTCTATATATGTTCATATTCTTCATTCCTGACATTTTTTTCTGTTACCAAATCACCATTACTTTTATCGATATGACATCTCTTTTGGACATGGAAAGGAAACACGAGCACATATGGGCAAGTGGTCAGACTCTATACGCTCCTGAACAGAAAATTCACACGTATCATAAACAAGGGCAAGGAGGTCTTTTGAAAACATGAAATAATCGTTCACACTGTTCCAGAATCAGATATGTATGTACAGCAACCATTTTGGGCGCACACCATTCAGTATACACAATCCCACAGCAATGCACATAATTATTCAAAAGCGGCTTGCCATAATCGTTCAAATGACAGTCTTCAGAGCAGCGATTCACACTAACAGGCTGGCTTTTGCATTGCACATCATGGTCAGTGTCCGCACGGAAATTCTGAGAACTATTTGATGTCCTACCATTCAAGTCGCCATTCAGAACAACTCATGCATCTCTACTTAAAAAGCAATCAACTAGACAGTCTTCAATCAAACTAATTCCATGGTCGACATTCAAATGGGCGTAAAAAACGGTGATGTTTTCTGGTGGAACGTATGAGCATACATAAAGAACATGCTTATCCATTCCAAACAATTGTTTTTTTTCAATCAAAAATGCAAAAACATCGATACAATCAACATTTATCACTTTCACAAAGGAAGCCATTTCATTTTCTTACAAGGCAGATTATTCCTCCGGATCGTCTCCCTTGTTTTTCGACTCTTAGAGTCTTTTTCAAGTGACATGAAACGACAGTACACGCAAATTTTGCTGTGTTAATGACGTAAAGAACGGGGAGACGCAGATAAAACACACAAAGACGTCACAATAAATTTTGACGTGACAAGAACTCAAAACACACACACACACACACACACACACACACACACACAAATAAAATAAAATAAAGGAGGCTGTGTGTGTGTGTGAAAGTTTTTTTCCTCCCCTTCTCCCTCCCCCCCTCCCTCCTCTCTCTTTGCCCCCTCCCTCCCAACAACAACCGTCTACTTTCAAATCAGATTTCCTCTGATTTCCATTCACTCACCTTTCTTAGCCTGTGTCTACCCAGCCTCCTTTTTTTATTTTATTTTATTTTTATTTTATTTTATTTTTGTGTGTGTGTGTGTGTGTGTGTGTGTGTGTGTGTGTGTGTGTGTGTGTGTGTGTGTGTGTTTTGAGTTCTTGTCACGTCAAAATTTATTGTGACGTCTTTGTTGTTTTATCTGCGTCTCCCCGTTCTTTACGTCATTAACACAGCAAAATTTGCGTACTGTCGTTTCATGTCACTTGAAAAAGACTCTAAGAGTCGAAACGTTGTGCATTGTTTTTGTTTTCTTTTTGACCCCCCCTTTTGTTTCGGTCTTTATCACCAATCCTCAATTTTGCACGTTCTCGCTTCATCGCATTATCAGCACTGTAGTGGAGGAGGAACCTAGTCTCAAACGAGCCATAAGAAGGGACAAAACCGTTCACAAACGCTGTGAAAACAGCGGGGCACTGTTGTCTCCCTTGTTAGCATCGTTCTCCTGTGGTGAAATGAGCCGGGATGCACGCAGTGAAGAAGGTGGAACAGACTGAATTTCCACAGAGGATGACAGACTGCTATAACGACAGGATCTTCATGGCAGATTGTAATATGGGATGCCAAAATATCATGGCGGAAGTTTAATGTCCAAAAGTTCCCAAGAAAATTATTTGATTTAAACTTCTGTAACCTTAAAAACACTGTTCAACTCAGCTCAATTTGCCATGTAAAGATGCAAAACGTGCTCAACTTATTTATCATCTCTCTTTTTTTTTTTTTCCTTTTTTTCTTTTAACTTTACCGTGGTTTCTGTTTGGTGTTCGTGACTCGCTGGAAAAAAAAAATCAAAAACGGTCTCAATGTGCAAGATGAATGAACGTTCCAGTTATCCTGTCTTCATCATGACTGATTTAACAGTAACGGTAATACACTGTCTACACTAAGACAGACCCAGTCTACCTCACAGTGAACCCATATTAATCTCTCATGGCGTCCATAGCCACAACATGACGCTCAACCACGTGGACACTGCGCTCTGTAGCGGCTGATCTGTCACAATGATCCCTTTGTTGAAATGAAAAGAATTGATTAAATAACCAGACGTCCATCCCCCCGCCCTTCACCTCCTGTCCCCTTCGCGCTCTCTCTGTCTCTGTCTCCCCCCCCCCCCCCCCCCCTCTCTCTCTCTCTCTCTCTCTCTCTCTCTCTCTCTCTCTACGGAGTGTGGTTGTCTCAATGTGAAGTTGAAGGGGGAAAAACCCTGAAGTAGCACACAGCCTCAAAAAGCCCATGCTAAACTTTCTTTGAGAAACCTCATCATCTTTAAACACAGAAACAAACAAGCAAGCACAACACAGTCATAATTACTGTTTTCACTCGAGACGGGTAACCCCTGCCTATGTTGCTGCTTTATGATAACTCGTTTTTTCTCTTTTTCTTTTTCCCCCCCCCCCCCCCCCCCCCCCCCCCCCCCCATCTTTTCGGGCCGACATAATGGTCAATCATCGCTCCCATGAAAAAAGTCATGATGAGCTCAGAGTGAAAGAGAGTCTCACCGATTGCTGTGCATGCGAACTGGTTTCATTGCATTATTGTGCAGATGACAGATCTTGAAAGGACTGGTCGACAAAGGCCGCAGACACTCACAGACATTATGTACACTTGCTGTCTGGCGAAACACCACAGTTGGGGGCGGACGTTACATCTCGATTAACCAAGCGCACGGTGCCGAACGATGGGAAATAGCTGTCTGCGTTCAGTGAACCTCTTACTATTTTCACCTGCCTCAGCCTCCCATAATCATAACCTTTTCTTTCGTTCGTTCGTTCGTTCGTTCGATCTTTCTGCCTCAACATTCATTACCTAATGTCTTCACAGCATGACCAGTGAAAAACACAAAAAACTGGCGTGAAATCATTTTTCGGCAAAACTGCTGAGAGAGAGAGTGGGGATTCCCCGTTTTGACGTCAAAACAGTCAATGTCATAATGAAAACAGTAGTCATGACCTTTCAAAAGGTGTAAACCCCCCCCCCCCCCCCCCCCCCCCCCCCCCCCCCCGTACATACACACCAACTTCCCCCTTGTGAAATCACAGTATGATCTGACATTGACCTGTGAGGGAAAACACGCTCAAAAAAAAAAGAAAGAAAAAGAAAAAAAAAGAAAAAAAAAAAAAAAAAAAGAAAAAAAAAAAAAAAAGAAGAATAAAATAGATCAAAAAAAAAAAAAAAACGACAGCATTCGCATTCGCTCCAAAGAGAGGTCGATTCGAAGCGAGACAGACAGGCAGACGACGATGGGTCGATTCATAACCCTTTAGGATAGATCGGAGCGGCGCTGCCTTTCATCTGCTGATCGCACTGGACGAATCCACAACATGACTGTTGACCTCGTCGGTACGTCACGGATGTAAAGATGTGCACGCCTCACAGCTTCCCCGGTCACACGGAAGGGACGCAACTGGCAGAGGGTCAGCAGACGCTGTGGCTCTGCAGGGGCCGTTGTCTCCCCTGTCATCTAGGCCCGTGTGCAAGGCGGTCACGCAGGCACCGACTTTATTAACTTTCCATAGTGCACCTGTAGAGGGTCACGTCGTTGTGACCAAGAGTCGTTGAGACCAAGTGTCGTTGTGATCAAGTGTCGTTGTGACCACGTGTCGTTGTGACCACGTGTCGTTGTGACCACATGTCGTTGTGACCGCGTGTCGTTGTGACCACGTGTCGTTGTGACCACGTGTCGTTGTGACCACATGTCGTTGTGACCACATGTCGTTGTGACCACGTGTTGTTGTGACCACGTGTCGTTGAGACCAAGAGTCGTTGAGACCAAGTGTCGTGATCAAGTGTCGTTGTGACCACGTGTCGTTGAGACCAAGTGTCGTGACCATAGTTTTCAGTATTTTACCAAAAGAATGGTAGACTTGCCGATGTGACCACATGTCATGTGAGCCATTGGATCTCATCGGCATGTGGTCACATCGGCATGTGGTCACATCGGCAGAGCTAGTCTTCTCCTGTGTAATGCAGTGGTCACGGTTGTGCAACAACTGCTTAAGAAGCATGTCCAGCACGTTGCTTTTTTCTGTGCTAGATTTACGATCTAGTGTGAATGTCTCGCACTAAATTAAAAAAAAACAACAACATACATACATAGCTGTTCTCTTAAACAGTGCCGCCCAATCCTAAACTCAGAACTAAACAAACAAAACAAACAACAGCAACAACAACTCTGTGTGTGTGTGTGTGTGTGTGTGTGTGTGTGTGTGTGTGTGTGTGTGTGTGTGTGCGTGCGTGCGTGCGTGCGTGTGTGCGTGCGTGCGTGTTCATACCTTGAACATCCGAAATGGGGACAAGATGTTGGAGTGGAAAGAGGGAAAGATTGAAAAGGGGGTGGAGGTGGAGGGGGGAGGCGGTCAGCAAGTCCCCCCCCCCCCCCCCTCCCACCCCTTCTCGCTTCTGTCCTGTCTTCTGTTACCCCCCCCCCCCCCCCCCCCCCCCCCCTCCTCTCCCTCCTCTCCTCTCGCGCTTCAACTCACCCTTGCCCAGCTCAACGGCAATCGAGCCGTCTCCGTGTCCTGCAACTACTCACTGTTGACCTGACAAGAGACAGGTCACCGGCGCTCACAACATGCCGGACACTCTGCGTTGTGACAGCTGGACAGACGTCAACTTTTAATTGACCGGCCACAGGACAGTCCAAATACGACTGATGAAATCAACTTTAATCGAAATGGTCTGAACGACTCCCAATCTCGGGATGTTGTTACCAAGACGCATGAAACAACAACAACAACAACAACAACAACGGTGGTACATAATCAGAAAAAAATGTCCTTTCTGATCATTAAGGTAAGGTAGGCTAACGTTCCTTATGGCCCAGCCGACAGCAATGGGCCATATCAGGTCTGTCACCGCGTTGAGGTCAACTCACAAGTCATGAAAATAAAGAATTCACACAACCCTTTAGATTACGTCGTTTAAGAAAACACCAGAAATGTTGTTAAAAAACCTTTTTTTTCTGTAAAATGTTGTCTCCCTTACGAAGACCACATCTATCTTTGTCTTGAAGACCGAGCGGTTTGTGTAGGGAGAAAAACAAGAGTCAGCTCACAACGCTGTTCACTTCTCTCCGTTCTCCTTCTCGGTCTCTGGTTCATACAAGTATTGATACAGGCCAGGCTAAGCCAGCAGCCGTATTCCATCAACCTCCCGGCTATTGACATTAATTAACACGACCGTTCCCCCTGCTCACTACGCCATGTCAGGGGTGATAAACGTCCCGTGCGCCATGCCGCTGTCTCCAGGAAAAGGGAGACAATGAAGACTCCACGTGCAGACGACACGCAGGTCAAGGCGGCGGGGAAAGGGTGTGAGGTGGGTGGGGTGTGTGTGTGTGTGTGTGTGGGGGGGGGGGGGGGCGATCTTGGTCAGTTGGCCACCAATCGCCAACAAGCTGACAGAATTCAGCGGAAAGGTGTAAGGTCATGTTGGTTCTAGCCCAGCCGACCGCAAAGGGCCATATCGGACAGACTTCAGCAAGACGCACAGTCTCATATATCATACAGGTTGAACGACTGAGACAGCGATGAACAACAAAGTTCAAACAACGTGCTTTCTGATTCAAACCCTCCCCACCCCCCACCCCCCTTCAGGGAGGCCTCCCCTCCCCTCCCTGCTTCCCTCACTCTCCTGGGATGCGGGATTGAACTCGAACCCTAACTACAACCATCTACCCAGGCAGAAGAGAGGGGGGGCTTAGACAACCGTGTGTCTGATTCAGTTTCTGAATCCAGTTCAATCAAATTCAGCTTTAATGCGGACAACTAGAAGACACACGCTGTTGTCTTTGAGAGTCACAGCTAGAAAGGAATTGTTTTCTTTATCATCCTTTCTGCTCATTGTGTGTACCAGTACATTATAAAATAAGTTATAAAACATGACCATTTTCTGATAGATGGATATAATTCTTGGCACTTTTGTTTTTTTTTTTTTTGGTTGTACTCAACACTTAGGTGTTAAGTCATACGTCTAAACCAGAAAGAGAAGGGGGAAAACCACCACAGAAAAAAAAATAAAGAGAAATGGAATATTTCTGCACCAGGGTCGCGAAGCTTGCAGTTAGACTGCATCTGAAATCAAGCTGGCTGCACACCAAACATTAATACGCCGAGGTCTTGCTTTCAAGAGTGGGGTATTTATTATAGACTGGGGCTCGATCAGATTGTTTTCAGAATCTCTTTCGTATTTGAAAGTTGATTCTCCTCATTTTCTGTCATAAGGCCATCAAGGACAGGCAGACAGATTCAAATCAAAGGAATGGGACTATTCCGGGGATACCAGCTGGCGCAAAGATAAGGTCACGGGTGAGTGGAAAGGCCTGAAATGTGACGTCAGCCAAGGGGAAGGTCAAGGAGGCCTCTCAGGTCTTCTTCAGGCAAGAACAAAACAATGACAACGAAAGTGAACCAGCAATCGCTCGTTGTCCTGATTGTTTCGTATCTTGCCTGAAGAAGACTTAGGAGGTCCAAACGCGTCGTGTTTTGTCTTGTGATTTTTTTTTTTCCATTTTTTTTTTTTTCGGCAGGCGCTAACATTAACATTTAAAATTTCCTTGTGTTCGTCCTATTTTCGCCAAACATGTGTACAGAATACGGCGAAACCATAACGACAAACAGGTCTGTATCTGGCGGCGTGACGATTCCTCTGGCATAACTGGCTGCATTTCAGAACCTCCTTAAGCGCTCGGTTGTGTATCATCCCAGGCTCGGCACTTTCACTACAAACTATGTGGAAGTTCCATGCACTAAAAATATAGTCAGTCAACTCTGCAAGAGATCAGACAACTCCCGACAGTGAACAGGGATGTCACGTCCACTCACACGGCAACTGTTATTTCCATTGTAGAGGTTCCGGGTCCCAAAGACCGAATCCCCGGCAAACAATCTAATGCCGCATCTCTTGAATTCTTCAACAACAGAACGCAGCGCTGAACTGGTGAATTTGTTCCTGCCTACCAAAACAATGCTGACCCCAAGCAAGCGGGCCTGCGTGCGTAGAGGCAGGAGCTGTGCCACTGTCATAGAACTGAAAATCTCCAAACGTAGACTAATGAATTGTTCCTCCATCACTGCTGGACCTTGCCTGTCAGCGGATGGTACTGCCAGGAGACAACACACGACTCGCCCCGTCCCCAGTGTGGAGCGTGTCACCCTCATTCCCCAGTGCTGAGCGTGTCACCTCATTCCCCAGTGTGGAGCGTGTCACATCAGACGGTTACCTGCTGATAACCAGCACTGATGACACACACAATGAAACATTTGTGTTCGTTGATTGCTTTCACGATGTCTAAGGCGCTGTGGTAGTGGACTGATGCACTGATGACACACACAATGAAACATTTCTGTCGGCACGATTGCTGTCAGGATGTCCGGGGCGCTGTGCTAGTGGACTGGTCTGCTCCGCTGTTTATCAATGTAACGGGGAAATGAGCTGGGCTTGAATCTGAAACTAGAGAGAGGGGAAAGGAGGGGGGGGGGGGGGGGGGGGGGGGGGGGGGGGCAGAAGTGGAGGAGAAGAAAAAAAAGAGAGACAGAGTGAGAGAGCAAGTGTGTGTGTGTGTGTGTGTGTGTGTGTGTGTGTGTGAGAGAGAGAGAGAGAGAGAGAGAGAGAGAGAGAGAGAGAGAGAGAGAGAGAGAGACAGACAGACAGACAGACAGACAGACAGACTCCACATTAAAAAAAGAAATCATGACCTACTGGTCAGCTTCACAGACCGTCCCTTTGGAGGCCCCGAGTTCAGAACCCTGTCAGATCCCTCAGCCTGTGTGCTGCACGGCCCAGAGTTCAGATCCCCATCAGATCCCTCAGCCTGTGTGCTGCACGACCCAGAGTTCAGATCCCCATCAGATCCCTCAGTCTGTGTGCTGCACGGCATAGAGTTCAGATCCCTATCAGATCCCTCAGTCTGTCTGCTGCACGGCATAGAGTTCAGATCCCTTTCAGATCCCTCAGTCTGTGTGCTGCACGGCCCAGAGTTCAGATCCCTCAGTCTGTGTGCTGCACGGCCCAGAGTTCAGATCCCTATCAGATCCCTCAGCCTGTGTGCTGCACGGCCCAGAGTTCAGATCCCTATCAGATCCCTCAGTCTGTGTGCTGCACGGCCCAGAGTTCAGATCCCCATCAGATCCCTCAGTCTGTGTGCTGCACGGCCCAGAGTTCAGAACCCTATCAGATCCCTCAGTCTGTGTGCTGCACGGCCCAGAGTTCAGATCCCTATCAGATCCCTCAGCCTGTGTGCTGCACGGCCCAGAGTTCAGAACCCTATCAGATCCCTCAGTCTGTGTGCTGCACGGCCCAGAGTTCAGATCCCTCAGTCTGTGTGCTGCACGGCCCAGAGTTCAGATCCCTATCAGATCCCTCAGCCTGTGTGCTGCACGGCCCAGAGTTCAGATCCCTCAGCCTGTGTGCTGCACGGCCCAGAGTTCAGATCCCTATCAGATCCCTCAGCCTGTGTGCTGCACGGCCCAGAGTTCAGATCCCCATCAGATCCCTCAGCCTGTGTGCTGCACGGCATAGAGTTCAGATCCCTATCAGATCCCTCAGCCTGTGTGCTGCACGGCCCAGAGTTCAGATCCCCATCAGATCCCTCAGTCTGTGTGCTGCACGGCATAGAGTTCAGAACCCTGTCAGATCCCTCAGTCTGTGTGCTGCACGGCCCAGAGTTTAGATCCCCATCAGATCCCTCAGTCTGTGTGCTGCACGGCCCAGAGTTCAGAACCCTATCAGATCCCTCAGCCTGTGTGCTGCACGGCCCAGAGTTCAGATCCCCATCAGATCCCTCAGCCTGTGTGCTGCACGGCATAGAGTTCAGATCCCCATCAGATCCCTCAGTCTGTGCGCTGCACGGCCCAGAGTTCAGATCCCTAAGTCTGTGTGCTGCACGGCCCAGAGTTCAGATCCCTATCAGATCCCTCAGCCTGTGTGCTGCACGGGCCCAGAGTTCAGATCCCTCAGTCTGTGTGCTGCACGGCCCAGAGTTCAGATCCCTATCAGATCCCTCACTCTGTGTGCTGCACGGCCCAGAGTTCAGAAACCTATCAGATCCCTCAGTCTGTGTGCTGCACGGCCCAGAGTTCAGATCCCTCAGCCTGTGTGCTGCATGGCCAGAGTTCAGATCCCTATCAGATCCCTCAGTCTGTGTGCTGCACGGCCCAGAGTTCAGAACCCTATCAGATCCCTCAGTCTGTGTGCTGCACGGCCCAGAGTTCAGATCCCTCAGTCTGTGTGCTGCACGGCCCAGAGTTCAGATCCCTATCAGATCCCTCAGTCTGTGTGCTGCACGGCCCAGAGTCAGAACCCTATCAGATCCCTCAGTCTGTGTGCTGCACGGCCCAGAGTTCAGATCCCTATCAGATCCCTCAGCCTGTGTGCTGCACGGCCCAGAGTTCAGATCCCTATCAGATCCCTCAGCCTGTGTGCTGCACGGCCCAGAGTTCAGAACCCTATCAGATCCCTCAGCCTGTGTGCTGCACGGCCCAGAGTTCAGAGGTGCCACCGGCTCCACTTGGGTGTCGCAGAAAAACATCGGTACATGACAGACCAGTAACGACCGTACTACGGAACTGTTCAACCCCCCCCCCCCCCCTACCCTCACCCCCACCCCCCATCCGGCCCTCTCCACTTGAAAGACCGTCAATGTTGCTCGGAAAGACCTTGCCAGTAAAGCCAAGAATGCACCATTATGCACAGCAAGGTGACCTCATAGACACAAATCCCAACAATTCTTTTCATGAGCATCTTGACCCTTGGTTTAAAACAGTTTTATTTCCATGAACATAATATAAGCATTGAACACAAAACACATTTGCCAGGACAACAAGAGGATTCTTACATAAAGCACTGGCAGCGAGACTTGCACAATAAACATGTGACTGATGGCGGCCTCGCTAACATGTATAATACAACATATTACCGTAACAGACAAATTCAAACATGACCCTTTGTTAACGCATGTGTTTAGCCAGCTGTACGAATACGGAACAAAAGTAAAGGGTTAGACATACAGTCCTTCACAGCGAGTCGTTTCTTTTGTAAAAGAAGTTATTAAGAGTGCTCCTATTGCTCCAGCTATCGCACAGGGATGAAATGATCCTAACAAAATGTGACATGATTTGGATGCCCGTGGCAAGAGACACCGGTTGTCCCATAAGCGGGTTTGTGTGTGTCACACTGGCGTGGGGGATGTTCACTTACCCAAAGGGCTGGTGACGTTCATGGGTTAATAACGTTTTTAACGTTCGACAGACCGTAGATGCAAGAACTGTAGCTGCCGTGTTCTCTATGACAATCTTGATACTGTCCCTCCTGTTCTTACCAACATCACCAATTCCTCTCTTCTTTCTAGTACTGTTCCAAGAGATCTTAAAAATACAGTAATAAAACCTCTTTTAAAGAAACCTTCACCTGATAAAGACCAACTGAAAAAAAAACTGCAGACCAGTCTCAAACCTTCCATTCCTTTCTAAACTTCTGGAGAAAGTGGTGCTGTCACAGCTTTTGTCTCATCTGAATCCAAACAAATTGTACAATCCACTGCAGTCAGCGTACAAGGCTCGACACAGTACCGACACAGTTTTACCTCGTATTGTCAAGGGTATTTTGTCTTTGGATTCTCTCTTGAGAGCACATAAGACCGTATGGCGAAAGCTTGGCTGTGTCTGGAGTGGCACTGTCTTCATCTGTCCGTGGGCAGGGGTGGTTGGATCTGTGGGATGTGCTCGACAGCTGGTGGGTGGTGTTTTTTTCGCCGGTGGGCTCTGCAGTCATGAAATACGGGCTGGTGCACCCATGGGGATGCTACTTTAAGGCTGTTATGAGTTGCATCCTGTAGTCTGATTTACCTCTGTTCAGGAGCAGTTATGTCCCTTGATATCTTAATGGAGTGTCCTGCGCGTGCCTGTACCCATCGTCAACACAGCGCAGGCCTCCAAGGGTGGTACAGGACTGCTCTAAAGGCAGGTGGGGACAGTGCTTCTCTGGGTGGTCGTCCCCAGCACCTTCGGGTGTTCCTTTTTCTTCTTCTGCTATGGATGAAAACAAAGCGTCCATTCTTTCTCCTTCTCGATCTATCGGCAGCTTTTGACGCTACTGATCACAGAATGCTCTTGTCCCGACTTGAAAACATCTCTGGAGCTCGTTCTGTTGCTCTCAGCTTTGTTTCGTTCCTCTTTAGAAGACTGCGGTCAGTTATGTCTCTGTGGAAGGCTTTTCTTCAGCATCTTCTCTTCCATTGTTTTTGGTGTGCCGCAAGGCTCGGTTTCAGGCCCAGTATTGTTTTGTTCCCTACTACACAATCCCTCTGTCTACTGGCATCCAACAGCATGCTGTCGATCACCATCTGCTTGCAGGCGATACCCCGCTTCATCAATCATGCAAACCACCTGACATTATCACTCTGATACACGCTCTTCAAACAGGGACTGCGGACATCAAATATGGATGACAGAAACCGTGCCTAAATCCAATGATGATAGGACTGAAGCTCTTCTGTTCTGTGGCTCTCTTCCTTCTGACTGTTCTCTGCCTTCTGCAGTCGCTGTTTGCTGTAGTTCACTTAACGTTTTCAAGCAAGGCTAGAGATCTTGGGTTTGTTGTTAATTCAGAAAACACTGTCCTTTGCCGAGGATCAGATGTAAACAGCAAGCCAGTTTATGCGCTCATTCCGCTTTCTCTCTTTAAGAAAAAACTCGTTCTTTCATTCTCTCCATTCTCTGTGTCCATTGGTGCCTCTGTCCCTCTCTTTTCTTTTCAACCCTCTCTTCTTCTTCTTTTTTTTTTGGGTGTTTTTTTTGGGGATCTCTCCCTCCCTCCCTCTCTGTCTTCTCTCTCCCTCCCTGTGTGTGTGTGTGTGTGTGTGTGTGTGTGTGTGTGTGTGTGTGTGTGTGTGTGTGTGTGTGTGTGCGTCTGTGTGTGTCTGTGTGTGTATCGGTGTGTGCGTGCGTGTGTGCGTGCGTGCGATGAAAGAAGAGAGAGAGAGAGAGAGGAGAGACAGACAGACAGACAGACAGACAGAGAGAGACAGAGACAGAGAGACAGGAAGAGACAGAGAGATTACCATCACAAGCCATAACCCACCTCACCACACCTACAGCACCACGTGACAGCCAACGCCAAGGTCCCTACACTCCACAAAAAGGTCAGCTCATAACCCACCTCACCACACCTACAGCACCACGTGACAGCCAACGCCCAGGTCCCTGTCCTCCACAAAGAGGTCAGCTCACATTCATGACCCGCACAGCCCCACTCTCCACCTGCGCAAAGCCGCCGACAGTCACTAACGTGTTCCGGCTGGCCAGTCCTGTGGTCACAATGGACACCCGGTGACACAGGCCATGGTGGTCACGGGTGGGGGGGGGGGGGAGCAATGGACTGTGCCAACGGTGGGGGGGGGGGGGGGGGGGGGGGGGGGGGGGACGGGGGGCGGCCCACGTGTGGACTGAGGCCTGCCCACGGGAGACGGAGTTCAAATCTCTGCAGAGGATTCCCGAGGCAGTGGACCGTACTGTCAGCGACCTTTGGCCTGGAGGGTCAGTGGCCGGACAGTGGTCAGTTCCCTGGACATCTCCCTGTCCATTCACTGACCGTCCAGTGACCGCAGGACCGCTGTGGTGGACCTGCGGAAACCGGCAGGTGGGATCTGCACTGCTCTACGTCCCTCGGTCATGCGCGAGAGGCTAGAGGCCTTACGATCAGCCCGGTCCTTCGCGTTGCCCGGTGGTGCCGCCGCCCGCCCGGTCTGCAGTCACATGTTGCGAGTTTGAATCTCTCTGCAGTGTCAGACGGGTCTCCTCTTTAAACTTATAACTTGTTTATCACACACACACACACACACACACACACACACACACACACACACACACACACACCACAGCCCTGCCTGAGAATGATTGTTCAGTTACCCCCCCTTCACGAGGGACAATGGCCTGTACACGAATAAAAAACCTGAATCTGAATCCAGACGGTCCCCCCCCCCCCCCCCTCCCCTCCCCATCCTCGTGACCGTTATCCCCAGTGTAGGATGTTGCCTCTGGCAGGCCTCCAACGACCGACACGTTGTTGGTCCAGGACCTGCTGGATGTGTTGAGGGACGCTCACCCTCCAACGACCGACACGTTTGTTGGTCCAGGACCTGCTGGGTGTGTTGAGGGACGCTCACCTCCAACGACCGACACGTTGTTGGTCCAGGACCTGCTGGGTGTGTTGAGGGACGTTTCACCTCCAACGACCGACACGTTGTTGGTCCAGGACCTGCTGGGTGTGTTGAGGGACGTTCACCTCCAACGACCGACACGTTGTTGGTCCAGGACCTGCTGGATGTGTTGAGGGACGTTCACCTCCAACGACCGACACGTTGTTGGTCCAGACCTGCTGGGTGTGTTGAGGGGACGTTCACCTCCAACGACCGACACGTTGTTGGTCCCAGGGACCTGCTGGGTGTGTTGAGGGACGTTTCACCTCCAACGACCGACACGTTGTTGGTCCAGGACCTGCTGGATGTGTTGAGGGACGTTCACCTCCAACGAGCCCCACAGGCCGGACGGTGACAGGACAGCAGGGCGCATGGCCAAGGGTACATGCAAGCACCGGGCAAGGTCACGGCGTCTGGCAGTGCCGCTTGAACGGAATTCGTCGTTGATGTTTCCAGCGTAAACTTTGCAGAAAGTCTGGAATCGTCATCTGTGCAAGTCAGGACTCATCGTCACCTTGGAGAGTCTTCCCAGAGAGAGAGAGAGAGAGAGAGGGGGGGGGGGGAGAGAGGGAGGGAGAGAGAGAGAGAGAGAGAGAGAGAGAGAGAGAGAGAGAGAGCCATATCAGGATTGTCACGGCGCTGAAGTCAACTCACGTCATCAAACAAACAAACAAACAAACTCATCCATACAACCTTTTAAAATACACCTTCTGAACGTCTTCCCAGTGACAAGGAAACCCTGTAGTGGTCCGACGGCGTGGAGTGTTCTGTCTGGCAGGAGAGATGACACGACAGGCGACCTGCACATCTACGCTGTCAGTGTTGAGCTTTCCCCTCACACTGTCCTCAGTCACATGCCAAGTCATGTGAACTCTCGGTCATCCCCCCCCCCCCCCCCCCCTCCACTTTTTTTTTAGCCCTATTTCTCTTTTCCACGATATTTTCCACCACCACCCACCACCACTTCCCCCCCCCCCCCTTCAGTTTTAGCCTTTTCCTTTATATTTTTTCCACTTGCCCATAACTTTCCTTGAAAAAAAAATCCAAGCGTTTTTCAACAGTTTCACTTTCTTTTCAAACTTTCATAACTAATTTTTTTCCATTTGCTGCTATTTCTTTTTTTTTTCAACTTTTCCTTATTTTCAGCTGTTCATGCCTACTAGCTCTGCCGCTGAACAGGGACGCAGTGTCACACACCCCCCATCACCTGTACTGAAGATCGCCGCCGAACTGTCCGTTCTGTTCAGCACGATCTCCACATATCCTGGTTTGGAAGAGAAAAGCCAAAGCGCTGCTCCACCCCTCTCTGCCATTTCGGCCCTGAAGCAGTCAGTATGACACACACCGACGACAAGCTACCGTGTCCTACCAGACATGGCTGAAGAGCAAGCGATGTGTACAGTGAGGACTGATAGGGCTGACTGAGCTGGTTGCACACTAAATGCCATTTTTTTTATTTCGATTTTTTCCCCCTTCCATATCTTAATTGCACAAACAAGAAAGTTAATTTTTGACCCCCCCCCCCCCCCCCCCCCCCCCCCCCCCCCTACACACTCACACACAATGAGTTCTGCAAACTGTTTTTACATATTAGATGTATGTTCGCATCGCTTACGACCTCCCCTCCCCCCAATCATACACACACACACACACACACACACACACACACACACACACACACACACACACGTTTGTTCCTCGTGTGGAGAAAGGAGAACCATGCAGTACAAAGCAGGAATGGTGCGCTGCTTGCCGTCTCAGTTTCCGGTCTGAAGTCGGAGCGCCAAGGGAAACAACTCTGGGGCAACCAATACTTCCCCGAAATGACCATCGCCACTTCTTTGATGAGCATCTGTCCGACCGGCGTTTCCTCCAAATAAATGACATTGCACCAAAATAACATTTCACAGCCTTTTGGCAAGAATCCGGGCTACCAACACTTCTCTGAAATGGCGTTTGAGAGTATGCGAGCGTCACGTCTTTGACGCAAGTTACGCTGTGGGGTACGGTGCATCTTTGAAGGCCGCTTGGACGACTGATGATTCGCCGAGACAACACCTGTGAGCAGGACACTTCCCTGACAAGATTATCAGCCATCTCTGAGTCGCCGGCATGACAATCGGGCATCTTCAACATTTTTTTTTCAGAATAGAGAGTAGACGACTCAACCCTTCAGCAGAAAAAAAAAGACACTTGGATGAATAAGAACAATTCTTAGAGAGGAATTCGTGTTACTGGGCCTCTCACAGAGACCCACATCGTGTTTCACACTTCACTGCTAGACTGTGGCGAAGAAAATTCCATTGGAAGAAAAAAAGGTGGTTGGTTGGTTATTGATCTCTCCTTCTTCATCCCCACTCCCCCCCCCCCCCCCCCCCCCCCCCCCCCCCCCCCCCACCTAGTCAGCCATGTTCAGGGCAAGCGGCTAGGGTAAGGTCATCGTTGTTATAGCCCAGCCGACGCGCACAGGGCCATATCAGGGCTGTCGCCGCGTTGGAGTCAACTCACAAGTCAGTTAAAAAGAAATTCACACAACCCTTTAATATACACCTTGTAGGGCCTGATCTCGAAAGGTAAGGTGTAGAACTCCCCCCACCCACCCACCCACCCCACCCCCGCCCCCCCTCTCTCTCTCTCTCTCCCTCTCTCGTTCACTCACTCTTTCTCTCTCACTCTCTATATATCTTCTCTCTCTCTCTCTCTCTCTCTCTCTCTCTCTCTCTTCTCTCTCTCTCTCTTTTCTATTCTTCTCTCTCTCTCTCTCTCCTCCTCTCTCTCTCTCTTGTTCACTCTCTCTCTCTCACTCTATTTCGTTCTGTCTCTATTCTCTCTCTTTCTCTCTTTCTCTCTTCTCTCCTCTCTCTCTCTCTCTCTCTCTCCTCTCTCTCTCTCTCTCTCTCTCTCTCTCTCTCTCTCTCGTACCCGTACAGAAAAAGTCCTCGCCTGCAAGCACATCACTGCCCTTAAGTTTACTTTCAGCTTCAAAGTCATTTTTCCTTCACCTCTGTAGAAGGTGCTGCGGGCGATGATTGGCGAACTGGACTTACGCGTTTAGGCGATGACCCCGGTCAAACTGCAAATCGCCGGTCAGACCGAGTCTGTTGGCGACCACACTGCGGCCGAGTCCCTCACAGTCTGTCTGGGTCGCATTCTCTTTACGAGAGATTCCATTAAAAAAAAAAAAAAAAAAAAAAAAAAATCATCAGGTTGTTCTCTCTTCGAGCGCCCTTCCAGATCGTCGGCCTTCCGTTCTGTGTCCAGGTTCCGCCTCATCAGCTCGTCGTGCTCACGTCTCAGGCCGGCCGCGTCATCCCTTCAAGGACCTCACCCCTTCCTGAAGTGCAGTGTGAGCATCCCGTTCAAAGTTTTCGTAAAGTTTTATCAATTCCCCAAAGTCAGCACAGATTTTAGCACTTCTGTTGGGCATGTACGCGTGAGCAAACTGTAGTAGAACTATTTCGATATATTTCTTTAAAAGCATTCCAGTTGCGATCGTTTCTCGAATCATGAAATACTTTTTTTTTTTTTGGATTGAATCTTATTCACGTTTGCGAGCAGTTGCATGGGTGCTTAGACGATTGTAATCAACCTGCTTAGACGATTGTAATCAACCTGCTTAGACGATTGTAACCAACCTGCTTAGACGATTGTAACCAACCTGCTTAGACGATTGTAATCAACCTGCTTAGACGATTGTAACCAACCTGCTTAGACGATTGCACCAACAACCTGCTTAGACGATGTAATCAACCTGCTTAGACGATTGTCACCAACCTGCTTAGACGATTGTAACCAACCTGCTTAGACGATTGTAACCAACCTGCTTAGACGATTGTAACCAACCTGCTTAGACGATTGTAAACCAACCTGCTTAGACGATTGTAACCAACCTCAGACGATTGTAATCAACCTGCAACCCGTTCATTCGGGGCAATGGCCTAAAAAATGAATAAACCTTCTTGTGTCTCGAGTCTCTCTCTCCCCCCCCCCTCTCTCCCTCCCTCTCTCTCTCTCTCTCTCTCTCTCTCTCTCTCTCTCTCTCTCCCTTTCTTTCTTCTCTCTCTCTCTCTCTCCACCCCACCCCACCCGAACTGCCTCCCCCATCCCCCTGTGTGTCAAGCTCTGTCCTCAGCACAGTGTAAGGCCTGTGACCCCACTGGACAGGTCCCCCCCCCACCCCCCCCCCCCCCCCCCCCCCCCATATACCCCCCTCCTTCCCCCCGTCTGCCGTCTGCTACACACACAATGTCTGCCATGTCTGGACACCTCTCTTGACGCCCTGGTGAGAAGCTCCACAGCTGATTAGCGTCTCTGTGTCCGCCTGGTGTACCGTGCCACCGTGTGTGTGTGTGTGTGTGTGTGTGTGTGTGTGTGTGTGTGTGTGCGTGCGTGCGTGCGTGCGTGCGTGCGTGCGTGCGCGCGCGCGCGTGTGCTTATGTATGTGAAAGTGTGTATGGATGTGAATGTGAATATGTGTGTGTGTGCGTCCGTGTGTGCATGCGAGCGTGTGCGTGCGTGCGTGCGTGCGTGTGTGTGTGTGCGCGCGCGCGCGTGTGCGAACGTGCGTGGTGTGTGTGTGTGTGTGTGTGTGTGTGTGTGTGTGTGTGTGTGTGTGTGTGTGTGTGTGTGTGTGTGTGTGTGTGTGTACGTGCGTGCGTGCGCGCGACTGCACAGAGACTTTTTTCTTGGATGTTTCAGATGTCAGCTCGGAGCAGAAGTTTCTCAAAGACTGACGTTTACTGATTTCAAACGTGTGTCCCGTTTTGGCACGGTGTTTCTGATGGGCTCGAGCGTTGGGAGCCGATAGTCTTGGAACACCCGACGCTGAGGCCTTTTTGCTTGCTTTTGAGATTTGTTGGCAGTCAGAATTAAACCAAAGTGTTTTAAGCTGTTGGAATTTATCGCAAAGACATCGGAATACAGGTTTTTGCAGACTTAATCAAAGTATAATTCAGAGATTCTGCTGGGTCTTGACTTTGAAGAATGACAGTATCCTACAGCTCTTTTGAAATATTTGCAGCAAAAAGATTCCAGCTGGCCTTCTTGTAATCAACATGTTCTGGAACAGAGGCGTTTTCAGTTGTCATTGATTTTAACAGAACGGGAAAATGGTCACTCCCATGCAGATCGTCATGGACAGATCACTCACAGTCCAGGATCAGCGAAGGGTCACACATCCACAAACCTAAACACGAAAGTGCGCCCGTAAAAGAGTGGCGGTATATTGGAGATCCATCATTCAGACCACACAAATCGAACTCTGAGAAAAGCCATCTTCAAGAAGCAGACCTCTGGATACGATTTCACTACCCCCAAAAAAGGATTGTGTCCACAGAAATCACCCAACAACAACAACAAAAAATAAAGGTCGTGGAAATGCTCTAATCAGGCTGACCAGCATCGTCTGACTGAGATAGATGGAGTTGCTTTAAAGAACACACTGTAACCGTTTTATGCAGAGTGATTCTTGCGGCTAGAGCTTGAAGAGAGTATCTAAATCAACAGGGCTGAACAAAAGACACTTGTGGATGAATAACGAGACTCCTCCCGTGCCTCCATCTGCAGTGGGTTGCGCTGGTTTGGAGATAATATTAAAAACCGGAAAGAAGGGGAAACTCTCTTGGTTCTGAATTTTAGTTTCTTGCAGAGCTACCACAACAGGTTTCAGAGTGGGACAAAGCAGCTGTAGCTCCTCCAGATTGGAAAAGAGACCTCGGGTGTTCCAGTGGAGAATCTTGGACTCCATGATAGCAAGGAAATGAAAACGGTGAAAAACCTCATTCCATTTTGCATCCTCATTGTCGGACTGCAGAGGGGGAAACTGGAAACTTTTCAATTAAACATGTTTGTCTGTGGCCAGGAAGTTTTTTTTTCCCCCCTGACCAATTTTTGTGGAGGATGAAGAGGCAGACGGAGGCCCATCAACCTCGATCACCTCCACACTTTTCCCATCAGGGGCTTTTG
>JADBJO010011033.1:30000-32500 GCA_016801955.1 Conus betulinus
ACACACACACACACACCAGACACACAGGGAGAGAGAGAGAGAGAGGGGGGGGGGAGAGGAGAGAGATTCTGAATCTATGTTCGTCTGTCATCTCCGTTCGTCTGTCAGTCAGTCCTGTCTGTCAGTCTGTCCATCGCGAAATCCATCCTTTCCTGTACAGTGTACTGTGACAACAGGTGTCCAACCATGTACATGACATCAATGTCTGTGACAACAGTTGTCCAAACATGTATATGACATCGGAGTGCTGTCATCTCTTCTTCATCTAATCTCTCACAAGAATGAACACAGCGGTATAACTAAGAACGTGGACATATCTTTTACTTTTTTTTTTTATACACAGAAATGACGACTCTCATTTTGTAATTTTTACTTCAGAGAGTGATTTTTGTGCCTGTGCCCCCCCCCCCCCCCCCCCCCCCCCCATCCCCCATCTCTCTCTCTCTCTCTCTCTCTCTCTCTCTGTGACATCTTGTCTGTCTCTCTCATTTTGATTTTGCTGTTTATCCCGCTTTATTTATCAAGTTGGCTGAGGTGTGTGCGTGCGTGCGTGCGTGCGTGCGTGCGCATGCGTGCGTGCGTTTGTGTGTGTGTTTACCATGCGTGGAAAACAACACGTCTACGATTTTGTTTTTCACACACGGGAAATGCAGGGCATCATCAGATGGGCGGGTGGAGGCATTTCTTTGCGACTTGTAGCGGCAAGAGATGGGGGGTGGGGGGTGGGGGATATGGCTCGAAGGTGAAAAACGTATCTCGAAGGTTGAAAACCTGTGCTGGCACAGAGGATGTAATTGGTAAAAGAGTGAGAAAACAGATTGTGTTGGAAACAGCATGTGACCAGTCTGTCTGTGTTGGAAACAGCATGTGACCAGTCTGTCTGTGTCAGGAACAGCATGTAACCAATTGTCTTTCTGTGTTGGGAACAGCATGTAACCAATCTGTCTGTGTGTTGGGAAACAGCATGGGAAAACCAATCTGTCTGTTGGGAACAGCATGTAACCAACCTGTCGTTGTGCTGTGTCTACGAGCTGTGACAGTCCAATATTTGACCTTGCCAGTAGGTACATATATTAAGCAAAACCTCCAGATACATTCGCGTTCTTTCCCTGCTTCTCAGTTTCTGAAAAAGAGCCAGCTAAGCAAACGAGCAAGCAAAATACACGACAGACAACAAACAAAACGAGACAAAACGAAGACAGAGAGAGAGAGAGAGAGAGAGAGAGAGAGAGGATTCACATACCGAGAGGGAGAGGAGAGAGAGAGAGAGAGAGAGAGAGAGAGATTCACATACAGACACCGTCTTTGCATCTCGCGTCTTCAAACACAAACCGCTGAGCAGATGAGAAAAAACAAAGACAACAAAGAAAGAACAAAACAACAGGCACACACCAACACAGACTGACTCTCTCTCTCTCGCTCTCTCTCTCTCTCTCTCTCTCTCTCTCTCTCTCCAGGCAAACAGTAGTTTTTTTTCAATCCACGCAAACCAAGCAGCATTCACAGCTGCACACAGACCCATACCGCGACAAATGGGCCATCACAGACTGGGGGATCCTCAGCCAAACAACCCATACAGTCTAACAGCCAGACAACCCATACGGTCTAATAGGATATTTTTTCTCCTTTAACGGACCGCGGGAACATTGCCTGCCCACCACCACTACAACAGCTCCCCCCCCCCCCTCCCCTCCCCCCCCCCCCCCCCCCAATCCTCCCCCAGCCCTCTCGCCGCCACCCCCGTCCCCTCCCACCTCCCCCTCCTTCAAATATTACAGTTGATGCTTGGGAATCTAATCGCACAGGGATTTCCCGGGACATTTTTGAAGTATTCACAGTAATGGTCTGCAGCCAGTCTGACCCCTGGCTTTGGTCGGAAAAAAAGATGCTGCTGTACGGTAGAGGGGGAGGAGGAGGAGGAGGAGGAGCAAGAGGAGGAGGAGGAGACGACGGGAAGTTTTCTCCCAGAGCACAGCCGACACTGTTGTCCGGACAGCGCGCAGGGTCGCCATCATCCCCTCAGGGAGAGGGGTCAACGTCTGGACCGTCCACCCCCACGCCCTGACCACGGAGGACGCACGATCGGAGCAGCGTGTCCGCACAACGGGGCCGGAATAGCTCGGTGGTAGAGAGCCGGACTCGTGATCTTGGTGATCCTGGGGTTGCGGGTTCGAATCTCCGCCTGGCCGTTTCGGTACAGGGGGATTTTTTTTTCCCCCTCGGAATTAACATCGATTCGGACTCCATTTCCCATACAGTCCTTCGAATGAGACTATAAACTGAGGTTCCGTGTGTGAACGCACGCAGAACATCTTGCACACACGTAAAATCCCATCACCAACTTTCGGAAGAGAAGGCCAGTTTGGCCGTTGGTATGGATGACACGTTACACATAGCATGCACCCTGCGTGAGAAATGGATAGAATGAAGGAAGTAAGGAAATTGAGTGAACGATATATGAACGACATTGACTGGACGACACGGGAAACGACTGAATGAA
>JADBJO010011033.1:35000-50000 GCA_016801955.1 Conus betulinus
CGTTTGACTTGACGCATTGACAGCCCTGATATGGCCCTTCGCGGTCGGCTGGGCTATAAGCAACATTCCTTTTCCCTTCTCTGTTCTTGTCAAAGAGGTCAGCGAACAAAACACAGCGGACTAACCCACAAGAGCATCCGTCTGGCATCCTGACAGACATTCTGAAGGACAGGTTACAGACAGGAAGACGGGTGGGGGGGGGGGGGGGGGGGGGGGGGGGGGGGGGGGGGGGGGGCGGTTCGATAGGGGGGACGGTTCGATACGTGTGTAGCCTTTGGAGGTCTCCTAGCGAAGACTGTAGCAAATGTGAGCGAATGGTAGCAGGTGCAAGTCACAAAGCCGCCAACCAGCTACGACTTGTTACAACTGAAATACATACTTCCTTTGCCAAAACAAACACCCTAAAACACATGATACAAACATTTTAAAACATAGCTACAATATCGCACAACTCTTTTTCCCTGACAAGTCCACGCTGCGTGTCACCTTAAAGCTGAGGGAGGGGCCCTGGGACTGCGCGCTTTCAAAAAGATTTAAAGTGGGTTTTAGCGCCCAAAGTGCCTTAAAATTGTATGACCAGGACTCTAAATTGAACAATAAATTCTTGTTTGATTCTGTGTCTACACTTGACATTCACACTCACTCACACCACGTCACGGTAAAGCGTGATACTGAGAAGAGGACAGAAGACAATTTGTATGGCGCACAGAAAGGTTCCACTTTAACCTTCCAAAAGATACCTACAGAAGCTGATTGCACTAGAAATAAAGAAGGTAAGATTTTGATCAGACCCTGCTATACCAACAACAAAGAAAGTCTTGCTTTACTTTCAGAACTGCTAATTTTTTGGAATGCGCTGCCTACTAGCACCACATATCACCACATATGCACCAGATATCAACAAAAAAAAAAAAAGAAAAAAAAACGCCCAGATGAAGAACCCTAAATTGAAAGACCTTCTCTTTAGTGTACATTGAATATAATGTTAGTTTATAAGATAGGGCGTGCAATGAGACCTACACAAAGTTGAAAAATAATGAGGGGACACAAATAGGCCACGAAGCCTAAGGCCAAAAGGCCAGTCCCCTACTACTACTACTACGGCTACGACTACTACTACTACACCACTACCGCTACCAAGAAGAAAGAAACAACAAACAAACATGGCAACGAAGGAGTCCGCTCTTTTCTCCAACATCATTATAAATGAATCTTCAAATTACGTCATTTAATTACCCACAACCCGGCTATGTTAGCGAGAAATCATATCCAGACAACGCAGCACGTGTTTGAATGATTGGGTTTTGTATTTCGGGTGTATAAGCAAACGAAAGAAATGAAAATGGCGGCACATAATAAAAACACGACACTCTTCCAAACACTCACCTTCCCAGCACGGTGCAGCGAGACAGGGTCACCAATCCCATGATCCCACCCACCACGCACAGTCGTTCAGGGACAATGACAATGACCTGATGACCACACTGTGCGCTGAAGCCCCAAGGTCTCTGTTGCCTTGTCAACACACACTAGCGGTTCCTCTTCTTCCTGTCCCGAAGGAACGAACAACGTTAACAGGCTTGCTTCACAGCTGGGGGTAACGAACTGAATTCCTACCCCAAAAAAAAGTCCTTCCTTCCTGGGCCTATCACTGGACTAGTTTCCGGAAAATCTTCTGAACGGACATACAAGCTGCTGTCTCTGTTCTCTACAGCCAGACAACGTTGTTCCCAGCACATGTACGTGTGTTTTTCACTGCAATGTGGCCGACACGATGTTTAGGGGCCTTATCGAACCGTCTGCCTTAACAAAGAGAACCCGTTTTGGAAAGGGGGCAGCCCGAGTGACATGACGTCATTGAACCGAAGACAGCGCAGTGGTCTACGCATGTTAACTCTCTCCCTGTTTACTCTCACACTCACGTTGAGGCTTGGCGACCCCGACAAGACGTTGAAGACATCCCTTGAAGCAGCGAGCAGGGTTCAGTGGATCGTGCAAGTCGTGCACCACTCAGCGGCAGCTTTGTGTTGTCCCTTCCTCTGACGTAAGCCTGGCCGACTGTCTGTCAAACCGAACCCTCTCGCCGAGTCTCGTGAGACTGTGGTGGGAGTTGGCTCAGCTTGACACATGCTGGTTGGATCGTCACAGAAGGGCCGAAGGACAGTACAGGTCCGTGTTGCACGTGCTAACCCGCCACCGCCACTGTCACTCCGCTCGCCCTGGCCATTTCTTTGTCGTTTGAATTTGGGTGGAGGAGAGAGAGGGGGCGACATTGGGACGGGGGGTGGGGGGGGGGGGTTGATTCTTAACTATGGCAACATTTCCCTTGTTGAAGATATCAAGAGCCAACTATTTTTTTTACCGTCATGGTGCTACTCGTGACAGCTGCTCGTAGTTGGTATTTGGTGATTAACTCATCTGTTATACTTTGTTATCTCGTGAAGTCTACACATCAAACAACAAATAAACAAACAGCACTTAATCGCCATACTTCGTTACGAGCGACTCACTCAGGCGATAGCCGACACCGCAATTGTCAGGTCGGAAATGACCGTGGACATTATCATGAAAGGACAGAGCTCATCAACGGATTGAACCAAGCACACTTCGCTTTCGGCCTGGACCTGGGTAAAAGAGCAGCCATGTGACAAACCTTTCGGGGTTTCCAGATTAGTGTAAATGCTGCTTTATACAGACGACGGGCTTTGAATAATTATGTATAGATCTCTGACGGTGGTTAAACTGGTGGTAAGAAAATCCGGGTTAAAAAAAAAAAAAGCCGATTCTTGAAACCTCTTTCTTTTTTACTCGAAACAACCGTTGAATTATTAGTAAAGGTAATCTTTCATCTCATCATTGAGTTGTTTTCTGCCATGCGTCTGTTACATGCATGACAGCCACCCTTAAGTTCTCACGTTACATCTCTCTGTTCAAAGATTTATTGATGCGCTGGGTTATAGCTCAGTTCTGTATTCCCCCCAAAATGAATATTTTGGTCATAGCAGCAAAAAAAAATCAACAACAACAAACAAAACACACACGAACCTCTTTTTTCCTCCTCATTTGCAGTGTGTGAAATGTGTCGGCTTTCAAGTTAGATTCTTCTTTTCTTTCTTTCTTTCTGCGTACACAGGCTGATACTCCTGCGGACACTGCCTGATATAGACAGGCAGTGGAGTTTTGTGTGTATGACCGTTTTTTTTTTTTATCCCGCCATTAAGGAAGCCATACTCCATCTTCGGGGAAGGTGCATGCTATGTGCAAACGTGTCATCCATACCAACGGCCAAACTGGCCTTCTCTTCCGGAAGTTGGTGATGGGATTTTACGTCAGTGCAAGATGTGCGTGCGTTCACAGACGAAGGACTGTATGGGGAATGGAGTCAGAACCAATGTTAACTCGGAGGGAAAAATCTCCGTGTACCGAAATTCGAACCCCTAACCCCAGGATCACGAGTCCGGCGCTCTACCAACTGAGCTATTCCGGCCCCCTTTCGAGTTAGATCAAGCTGTTTCTCTTTACTTTCATTTATGAATGAGTACTTTTCGTCAGTAGCGTCAAGTGCAGTATTAAACATTTCACGTGCATTTTCTGTTGTAGTTCTTCAGTGTGGCACGCTAATTCTGACAGACGTGAAATCACCCATCCTTCCCCCCCCCCCCCCCCCCCCCCCCCCCCCCCCCCCCCCCCCCCCCCCCCTAGTTCCTCTCTTGTCAACACACTACCCCCGCTGTCAACAGCGCTGCTAGTTCCTCTCTGTCAACCACAGCGCATACACACACACAGCGCTGCTAGTTCCTCTCTTGTCACACACTGCTACAGCGCTGCTAGTTCCTCTCTGTCAACACATACAGCGCTGCTAGTTCCTCTCTGTCAACACATACAGCGCTGCTAGTTCCTCTCTGTCAACCTCGCTGCTAGTTCCTCTCTGTCAACACACACAGCGCTGCTAGTTCCTCTCTGTCAACACACAGCGCTGCTAGTTCCTACCGATCGCAAGACGGTGTGAAGAATCGGGCGAATAGCGTCCCCTGTACATAACTAAAGATAATGCCAAGGATGAAAAGCAGAAGCAATGCAGTCACGGCCTCCCCCCCCCCCCCCCCCCTCCCCCCCCCCCCCCCTCCCCCCGCCATTTTTTTCAACAGTAACCTAATCTTCAATGTCAAGAACACAATGTTTTGTTAGTTAGTTTTTTTTGTTTGTTTGCTTTTTTTTTTTTTTTTTTTTTTGGGGGGGGGGGGGTATTTTTTTCTTCTTTTTTTTTTTCTTGTCTTTTTGTTTTGTGTGTATGTCTTTCTAAACAGGTTAGTAGTCAAACAAGAAATCTGTACGTTCCCATCTTATCCCGCCCCCCCCCCCCCCCCCCCCCCCCTCCCCCACCCCAGTGCTAATGAAATGTAAAATAAAGATCTTCTGATCGTTTAACACTCTATGCACCATGCTCTCTTACATCTCCTCTCAACTGGGAAACAAAGGAGACATTCGATTCCAGGAAACTGGAAAAGAAATCAAACGAAGTGAACGAAATCAAATATTTCTCTCTCTTTCTTTCTTTTTTCTTTTTTCTTTTTTTACTTTCTTTCTTTCTTTTCTTCCTTCCTTTTTTTTTTTTCATTCTGACAGGACCCCATCGCTCACAATCCGTTCGCGGAGGTAAAACGGTTTTGGAGACAACGGCAAGACTTGTCCCGGTAACTCAAGCCACAATCAGGCAGGTTGACAGAGACTGGTACACAGTTGTCTGCTGGTGGCGCCGCGCGCACTCGCTGCTCTCCCCTGCCTGCATAATGTATGACGCCGGCGCTACCTGTCCGGGTTCAAGGTCAGTGCCAGGGTCACGTGGGGAGCCGGTGAACCGGATGCCGGTGGGCCCACCTGTCAATTTTGTTCCGAGGAGGATATGGAACATGTCATTGAAAAGGAGGGGAAAAAAAAAAAAAAGATCGGAGTGGATTAACGACTTCCCGACCCAGATGACGTTTCCTCTGTAGGTTCAGTGTGTGGGTGTGGGGAAATAGCAGCCTAGATCCACTGGGGAAAGGCATGTCTTAGCCCAGACGGGAAATGCTTGGCGGGAATATGCCTTCCGACATCCAATGGGATTATAATTCTGTATCCAGTTGGCGTATGGTTTACTTGAGCCACTGGGAAGAGACTCATTAGATCCAGTGGGAAAAATGTCTGTATAGATCCATCAGAGAATTGTCTACCTAGATCCATATTCAATTCGTCTGTCTGGATCCATCAGATAAATTGTTCCCTAGATCCATATGGAATGTGTCTGTCCAGGCCTATCAGAGAATTGCCTACCTATATCCATATGGAATATGTCTGTCTGGATCCATTGAAGAAGTGTTTAAGATCCAATCGCGAAGCATTTCTCTTCAGATGTCTCGTTTAGTTCCCTAGGGAAAGTTTTCACTCTAAACCCAGCGTGTAAATGTCTTCATAGCTCAAGGGAGAGATGGGGAGGGGGGGGGGGGGGGGGGGGAGGTGATCCTCTGTAACCCCAAAGGAGAAATGTCTTTTTAGATCCCGTGGGAAATGTCTCTCTCCAGGTCTTTCTCTCCTGAACCAGAGATTGGTTTAGTTTCCAGACGATGGAGAAATCCCTGGACCCAGGCTGATGTATCCACCCTCCCCCCCCCCCCCCCCCCCCCCCCCCCCCCCCCCCCCTACGCTGCATTCTGGTGACGCTGACTGAGCAGTGCTACATGCTGGCAGATCCACCGATCAGTAACGTCATGAATGGATAGAGAGCTGTTGATTCTATGGACAGTAGATCCCATAGCTGTAGATCCACCGATCAGTAACGTCATGAATGGATAGAGAGCTGTTGATTCTATGGACAGTAGATCCCATAGCTGTAGATCCAGCGATCAATAATGTCACGAATGAATAGAGAGCTGTTGATTCTATGGACAGTAGATCCCATAGCTGTAGATCCCCCGATCAGTAACGTCATGAATGGATAGAGAGCTGTTGATTTTATGGACAGTAGATCCCATAGCTGTAGATCCACTGATCAGTAATGTCATGAATGAATAGAGAGTTGTTGATTCTATGGACAGTAGATCCCATAGCTGTAGATCCCCCATCAATAATGTCATGAATGAACAGAGAGCTGTTGATTCTATGGACAGTAGATCCCATAGCTGTACAGCCACCGATCAGTAACGTCATGAATGGATAGAGAGTTGTTGATTCTATGGACAGTAGATCCCATAGCTGTAGATCCCCCGATCAATAACGTCATGAATGAATAGAGAGCTGTTGATTCTATGCACAGTAGATCCCATAGCTGTACATCCCCCGATCAGTAACGTCATGAATGGATAGAGAGCTGTTGATTCTATGCACAGTAGATCCCATAGCTGTAGATCCACCGATCAGTAACGTCATGAATGGATAGAGAGTTGTTGATTCTATGGACAGTAGATCCCATAGCTGTAGATCCCCCGATCAGTAACGTCATGAATCGATAGAGAGCTGTTGATGATTCTATGGACAGTAGATCCCATAGCTGTAGATCCCCCGATCAGTAACGTCACGAATGGATAGAGAGCTGTTGATTCTATGGACAGTAGATCCCATAGCTGTAGATCCACCGATCAGTAACGTCATGAATGGATAGAGAGCTGTTGATTCTATGGACAGTAGATCCCATGTCTATCATCTCCACTGACGTGACCAGTCTCCTCTCGTTCAACGAACGGTCAAGATCGGCGTGAGCCAGGTAACCTGTCACTTTGACCCGGCTAGGGGCTGCCTTGGTCTTTGGTGATTATAACATGCGTCACTATGGCCAAAAACTTCACACTGACTCCGTGACACCGCCTCGGTCTTTGAACTGGAGAGAGACAGACAATGCTGCTTAGGGTCCAGCCGACCGCAAAGGGCCATATCAGAGCTGTCTCCCCGTTGAAGTCACTTTTCAAAATGGATTAAGGGAGAAAAAAAAAAAAAAAAAAAAAAAAAACCCACCAACATACGCACGCAAGTCATTAAAACACATTCTAAACAACAACAAAAAAAGCACCTGAATTTCGCTAACACCTTTCTTCCAAGTCTTGTATCAGATGACACGTTGATTTTTTTTCATTGAATCGGAGATTGGTTTTTTGCCGTCATTACACTTAATGATAAGAGAGGACTTGTCCAAGACTGGAATGTGCAGAAGCACGGATCTATCAAAGTGTTGATCATGAGATCTGTTACTAAGGGATCTGTCAACCAAAGGGCCAGTCAGTCATGCTGTCAAGGAAATTGTCTGTTAGGCGGACCTACGTACATCACACTATGCCTAAGGTTTAATATGTCCCAGGTCTGATACTCCCCGGATTTCGTACGTCCTGTCTCTAATGTGTCCATGATCTTAACCCAAATTCTAATAACAATCTGCTTCTAACCTATACGACTTCCAGGTCCAGTGCGTTCGAGTTTCCTAGCTCTGTACCTGTTTCTATCCCTAATCATTCTTCTCTCTACCCTCAACCATAACCCTCGTCTTACTTTTAGGTCCTGACACCGGCTGAGTTCCTAAATTTGACCTAACCCTGCACCTAACCCTAACTCTAATCCTTCTAGTAGTATGACTTAGAACCTGGGACATTTTAAACTCGGGACGTATTGAACCCGGGAATTATTGAGCAATGTACTTAAAGAAACTGTGACCTTTTCGTCGTCGACCCTGGGACATATTGAACCTGGGAGATATTACATCTGGGACGCATTGGTTTGGGGATATGATATACCTGGGACACATTGACACTGGGACACATTGACACTGGGACATGTCAAACCTGGGACATAATGAAACAGGGAGATGTCAAACCTGGGACATAATGAAACAGGGAGATGTCAAACCTGGGACATAATGAACAGGGAGAGATGTCACCTGGGACATAATGAAACAGGAAGATGTCAAACCTGGGACATAATGAACAGGGAGATGTCAAACCTGGGACATAATGAAAAAACAGGGAGGGAGATGTTAAACCTGGGACATAATGAAACAGGGAGATGTTTAAACCTGGGACATAATGAAACAGGGAGAGGTTAAACCTGGGACATAATGAAACAGGGAGATGTTAAACCTGGACATAATGAAACAGGGAGAGGTTAAACCTGGGACATAATGAAACAGGGAGAGTTAACCTGGGTGAAACCGTTGGGACATAATGAAACAGGGAGATGTAAACCTGGGACATACTGAAACAGGGAGATGTTAAACCTGGGACATAATGAAACAGGGAGATGTTTAAACCTGGGACATAATGAAACAGGGAGATGTTAAACCTGGGACATAATGAAACAGGGAGAGGTTAAACCTGGGACATAATGAAACAGGGAGAGGTTAAACCTGGGACTTAATGAAACAGGGAGATGTTAAACCTGGGACATAATGAAACAGGGAGAGGTTAAACCTGGGACATAATGAAACAGGGAGAGGTTTAAACCTGGGACTTAATGAAACAGGGAGAGGTTAAACCTGGGACATAATGAAACAGGGAGAGGTTAAACCTGGGACATAATGAAACAGGCACATTCTCTTCCTCCAAGTGAGTGCCACTGAATCCTCCTGGGGCTCTCCGGAACAGCTCCGGGGGGGGAGGGGGGGGGGGGGGGGCATTTCAGCGAACAGGTGATAGAGAGCAAGCTAATTAAGGCTGTCTGTGCTTTCTCTGTTTGATTCTCATGGAAGACAGACTTTTCTTCTTCCTCTCCTTCTTTTTCTTCTTCTTCTTCTTCTTCGAACAGACAGAGAGAGAGAGAGAGAGAGAGAGAGAGAGAGAGAGAGAGAGAGAGAGAGAGAGAGAGAGAGAGAGACAGACAGACAGAGACAGACAGAGACAGACAGACAGACAGACAGAGGTGGTGGTGGTCATGGGAATGTGCAACGCGAGGCGAGGGAAGGGGGGAGGAGGGTGCTTGCACAGATCCTCATCAAAATACTGACGACAGCCCAGATGTCTCCAATGGAGAGAGCGAGACAGAGAGATAGAGGGAGGGGAGGGCAGGAGGAAGTGCACATGGAGGCGTGGAGAAGGGAAGGGGCGCTCCGTTTTTCCACCACCATCCCTCCCTCCCCAGCCTCCCCTCCCCCCCTCCCCCCCCCCCCCCCCCCCCCCCCCAACCCCCCTCGTTCCCACAGAGCGTTCAAATGTGGCAACAGATGGCAGAAACGCCCCGGCCCTGGCATGCCCGCGAACCAGTTGGAGTGGAAAATCAAGTGGAAACTCCCCCACCCCCCCACCCCCCCCCCTCCTCTATCCAATGCTTCCCAACCCCCACCCCACACCCACCCTCTTCCCTTCAATTTCCCTCTCCCTCCCTTCCCCTCCCTTCTTCCCCCGCCATCCTCGTCCCGTTTCGTCAAACCTCGCTGTTCCCTCTTTTTTATCATTCCTGCTCTGATGTTCGTATGGATCCATTTGAATTGGACCAAAGCCCTGCAGACATGGTACAGAAGGCATGGAATGGGGGGGGGGGGGGGGAAGAGAGAGAGAGAGAGAGAGAGAGAGAGAGAGAGAGAGAGAGAGAGAGAGGGGAGAGAGAGAGAGAGAGGGAGGGAGGGAAAGAGAGAGTTTAACAAAAAGCAATGAGAGACAGAGTGAGGGAGGGGGAGCGGGAGGGAGAAGCAAGGCATGGCATTTAACATCAACATAGTAGGTACACAAGAGAGAGAGAGAGAGAGAGAGAGAGAGAGAGAGACAGAGACAGAGACAGAGAGAGAGAGAGACAGAGAGAGAGACACAGAGAGAGGATGATGATGATGATGATGATAATAATGATGATGATGATGATGATGATGATGATGATGATGATGATGATGATGATGATGAAATCAGGGAGTAAAGAGAAAAGCAGAAAGGACGGAAAGAACGCAGGAAGATGATAAGGACATGGCGGCTTCAAAATAAAAGGAGGAGAGAGAGAGAGAGAGAGAGAGAGAGAGAGAGACAGACAGACAGACAGACAGACAGACATACAGACAGACGGACAGACAGGGAGGGAGTGGGGTGTAGGGGGGAGAAGAAAAGGAAAGAAAGAAGGAAGGAAAAATGGAAAGAGCAGAAGTAATGATGAAGGAAACCAGAATCGTTTCTCAGCCGTCCTGTCAGGGTTGACAACGTCCATCCGTCACAACTTCATGTTACCTCTTCTCCATTCCTTTCTGCCACAGCAAAGTGACTCAAATAAACATACAGATTTCTAGCACCTGACGCATTATTGTTCTGAACCTGCTGAAAAAAAAACAAAAACAACAAAAAACGAAAAACAAGCGTACATATTTCTAGTACCTAATACATTATTGTTCTGAACCTGCTAAAAAAAAAACAACAACCCAGCAACAACAACAAGAACAACATTGTTTTCCAGAACAATTCCTTACCAAGCCCCCCCCCCCCCCCCCCCCCCCCTGCCGCTTTCATTCCACCCTCATTCCACCCCCTCCTCATCCGCTTGTCCACACCTCCCAATCTCTTCCTACCCGCGCGAAGGAAAAGAGGTGAATTAATACCAGGATAGTCGTCACGGAGCAATAATCCTACAGACAAGACAATACGTCACAAAGCAATAATCCTACAGACAAGACAATACGTCACAAAGCAATAATCCTACAGACAAGACAATACGTCACAAAGCAACAATCCTACAGACAAGACAATACGTCACAAAGCAATAATCCTACAGACAAAACAACACGTCACGGAGCAATAATCCTACAGACAAGACAACACGTCACAAAGCAATAATCCCACGTCACAAAGCAATAATCCTACAGACACGACAAACAGAACAAAGTAGTTTTCATACAAAATAAAGCAAGACAATGCGAAGGTTCTTCAAAACTTGTCTCCGGTGGGACTAGTTTTAACAAAACAATGCCAATTTTTTTTTTAACCATGAGAGATTTCTTCCCCCCCCCCCCCCCCCCCCCCCCCCCCCCCCCCCCCCCCCCGTGATGTCCATGTGAAAAGGTCACATACACTGGGGGCCATGGACTATATGACGTCAACGTGTAATTCGTCGCCGGACAAAATCATGTGCGTTTCCTTTCAGCTTTAGTGCATGCCAGCTCTTGCCCTCTTTATAGCTCCAGCTTGGCTTGAGAGCTATGGGCTGTATGCACGATGCAGATGGCCACGTGGGGCGAAGAATAGAACGTGACATCTGTGAGGATCCACATGGCAAAAGATCTCCATCCAAGGCCTCTGGCTTCCCACTGCTACAATGATGTACATCAGCCGGACTGTTCGGGAGAAACCCCGGTGCAAAAGACGGTGTGGCCCACGAAATGAATGAGGTGAAAATGGGGCGGGGCTGGGGGTGGTGGTGGTGGTAGTTGTGGTGGTGGTGGTGGTGGTGTCTGTCTTGGTAAGAAAAAAAAATACACTACTTGAATGTCAAGGTCTGTCCATTATTTTTTCAGGGTGATATTTTGGCTTCTTTTCTCTACTGGTTTACAAAACCTGATACACCGTGTATGACGTAATATCCTGTCTCTTCACCGCATTATGTTCATACACGTCACCAGTTTCCGTCCTCTGAGCACGGAAATCACGGCGAAGGTTCACTTGGCGTTCACGTTCCCGAGCACTGAGTGTCACGTGCGCGGGCACATGACCCAAAGCAAGGGAGATATTTGACCAGGGTCTACCCGAGAGTGGCTGTCGTTTTGATTTCTTCCCGTGCAGTTAGCACAGGGGCCCAGATAGGGCCACAACCCGAGTTATAAAGCTGGATTTGAACAGTGGAAAGAAAAAGAAAGCTGGGTCTGAGAAGTGGAAAGAAAAATAAAGTTGGGTTTAAGAAGTTGAAAGAAAAATAAAGTTGGGTTTAAGAAGTTGAAAGAAAAATAAAGTTGGGTTTAAGAAGTTGAAAGACAAATCAAGTTGGGTTTAAGGAGTTGAAAGAAAAATAAAGTTGGGTTTGAGAGGCAGAAAGATAAATAACGTTGTGTTTGAGAAGTAGAAAGAAAAATAAAGTTGGGTCTAAGAAGTTGAAAGAATGGAGTTGGAATTAGCAGCCATGCTAATCACCATGCAGTTAGTACTGCATCAGGCAGATGAATGTCTCGCCATGACTCCCTTCCCACATCGTTCTGCAGACTGCAGTGGGGGGGGGGGGGGGGGGGGTCCCAGAGGCCGATAGGAGAGGTCCTGGGTGGACAACCTCAACGACTGCACTGCTTACAGCACTGACCTCTGCCCTGTCGCCCATGACGTGGGGGCCCAGGGCTGTGGGAGTCCCTGACTGCCCATGGGAAAACTATGTGTGAAACCTCCAGCGTGGATGATATATAGGTACAACTATTCACAGTAATGTGTATACTGTTAACGTTGTATGCTTGTTCATTATTGATCAAATAAGTTTTTTTAAGGGGATGTTTTAAGTAAATCCACCAGTTAACATCGACAAACAAATTACAAGACAAACCACGACGCGTTTTTCGGCCTCTGAGGTCTTCTTCAGGCAAGGTGAACAGCATTCAAAGCAATGAAGACGAAGAACGAGCCATCACTTCTCTCTCTCAAACTGGGCGCGCAAGATGGACGTTGACTGCACATATAATGTTGTCGTAATGAACGTTTCACAAACTAAGGGTCTAATGATCTATCTCCCCCCGTTGAATGCACAATATAATGTTGTCGTAATGAACGTTTTTCACACAACTAAGGGTCTAATGATCTATCCCCCCCCCTCCCCGTTGAACGCACAATATAATGTTGTCGTAATGAACGTTTCACAAACTAAGGGTCTAATGATCTATCTCCCCCCCCCCCCCCCCCCCCCCCCCCCCCCTCCGCGTTGAATGAACAATATAATGTGTGTTGCAGTGAACAGTTTACAAAGAACGGTCTAATGATCTATCCCCTCCTCTCCCCCCCCCCCCCCCCCCCTCCTCGTTGAATGCACAATATAATGTTGTCGTAGTGAACAGTTTACAAAGAACGGTCTAATTATCTATCCCCTCCCCCCCCCCCCCCCCCCCCTCCTCGTTGAATGCACAATATAATGTTGTCGTAGTGAACATTTTTCGGACTAACGGTCTAATGATCTATCTTCCCCACCCCCCCCCAACCCACTCCCAACCCCCCACCCTGTTGAATACACAATATAATGTTCTTGTTGTGAACATTTTACAAACTAACGGTCTAATGATCTATCTCCTCCCCCCCCCCCCCCCCCCCCCCACACACACACACCACACCTGCCAACTCCCTTCTCCTCCCCCTCCTCCTCCTCCTCCCCCCGTCCTCACTCTTCCACCTTTCTCTCTCTCCTCAACCGTTACTCGCCTTTTGTGTCTCTCTCCCCGCCCCCACCCCCACCCCCCACCCCCCCCCCCCCCCGCCCCCACCCCCATCCTCTTCTATGCCCCCTCCCAACCATTCTGTCGGCTCCCTCACCCCCATCTCCTCCCCGCCTGTCATACCCCCTCTTCCCCACCCCCCCCCCCCCCCTCCCCTCATCCCCGTCCATACCCCCCCCCCCCCCCACACCCCCCACACCCCCTCCCTCCACCCTTCCCTGTCTTCTCTCTCACCCCTGTGTGCAGTGCCTGTTCTTTTTTATCTCCCTCTCCTCTTGCACACACCCCCCCCCCCCCCCCCCGCCCGCGCCCCCCCCCTTCTTCCCCTTTCCCCCCCTTCCCCCCCCCTTTCTGTTGAGATGAAATGAGTCAGGGGGATGGGGGGGTGGGTGGGGGATTCACGGGGCGGGGGGAGAGGGGAGGGGAGGGGGGGAAGCACGGCGTTAGGCTGCCACCTGGCCAGTAAAACTGCACTATACAAATGCGCGCGCGCGCACACGCACACACAACACACACATACACTAAACGTCCACGCATACACACGCACGCACGCACACAAACACATAGACACACGCATACAATAACGCACGCGCACACACATGCACACGCACATACACACACACGTGCATGCGCGCGCGCACACACACACACACACACACACACACACACACACACACACACACACACACATTTGTGGAAAATACTGCACTTATTGCGGGTATGCGCACGCTCGCTCGTGTATGCAAACACGAACTTTCTCTCTGTCTCTCTCTCTCTGTCTGTCTGTCTCTCTCTCTCTCTCTCTCTCTCTCTCTCTCTCTCACACACACACACACACACACACACACACACACACACACACACACACACACACACACACACGTACCACCCCGCTGATTTTGAAAGGGCAAATTTCAACGGGATTATTTTGATAGCAGAGAGGACGTCACTGCTTTTAAAGACGGAGGAATATTTACATTGAACCCCCTTCCCTCCCCTTCTCCACAGTCTCTCCAACTCCCCCTCCAATAATCACCTTCTCCCCCCCCCCCCCCTCTCTCTCTCTCTCTCAAAAGACATGAGGTGCATACACATACGCACGCACTCGCCTCCACGCACACTTGCTCACATTCATCCACAGAGAGAGAGAGAGAGAGAGAGAGAGAGAGAGAGAGAGAGAGAGAGAGAGAGAGAGATCCTCTGTGTGTGTGTGTGTGTGTGTGTGTGTGTGTGTGTGTGTGTGTGTGTGTGTGTGTGTTTAGTGTGTGTGTGTGTGTGCGTGTGTATGTGACGTGTGTGTATGTGTGCATGCGTGTGTGTGTGTGTGTGTGTGTGTGTGTGTGTGTGTGTGTGTGTGTGTGTGTGTGAGACAGTGTATGTGCATGTGTGTGTGTATATATATATATATATATATATATATGTGTGTGTGTGTGTGTGTGTGTGTGTGTGTGTGTGTGTGTGTGTGAGAGAGAGAGAGAGAGAAGAGAGAGAGAGAGAGAGAGAGAGAGAGAGAGAGAGAGAGAGAGAGACAGACAGACAGACAGACAGAGAGTTTGAATTCGCACACGCGAGCGCGCGCGTGCAGGCACAGTGGCAACGCGTGACCTCTTTTCCACAGGTCAGGAAGCCAGGCACGAGCGTGGCGCGTGCAGCTGTATGCAAATGAGCAGCGGACA
>JADBJO010011033.1:60000-62500 GCA_016801955.1 Conus betulinus
CCTGCTGCGGACAGCTCAGAGCCAGCAACAGCGACAGCAGCTGCCTTCCCGAAAGCTCCAGCCTCGGATTAGTTCGATGCCGGGACAGACTGTGTCTCCGGTGTCTGCGGGTGTGTGTGATGGCAAGGGGGTTCCACTGGACGATCTCCACACTTTCCCCAAACATGCTGGAGTTGTGTCACCACAGGAACAACCGTTGCAGGACGAGGTCCAGCCCAGCCCGGAACACCCCGTCTACACCACGCTCACCAGCCTCTTTCTGCCCGGCCATCCAGCCAAGGCCGTTCCTTCCCTGGACCAGTCAACACACGTCCACTCCCTGGGTCAGCCAGACCCCCTGAGGTCGGTGCAGAGTCTGCTTGGTCCGGCGCCTTCCCCCAGCCTGTCGTCCGCGTCCAGCAGGACCTCGGAGAGCTCCCAGGACAGCCGGGGGGGACCCTGTGGGGAGGCCTTGGAAGAGGATCTGGAGGAGCTGTCGGACTGGATCACGGAGCTGTGTAAATCAGCCAGCCATGTGGAGACACAGGGTAGGTCAGCAGTGGTGTACAGAGCTTGGGATGGGTCCGTTTGTCCTGCACCTCTCTCTGTCTCTTGTTTTCTGTCTGTCCGTCTGTCTGTCTGTCGTGTCGTCTCTCTCTCTCCTCTCTCTCTCTCTCTCTCTCTCTCTCTCTCTCTCTCTCTCCTCTCTCTCTCTCCTCTCTCCCCTCTCCTCTTTCTCCCTCCCTCTCTCCTTCCTCTCTCCCTCCTCTCTCTCTCTCTCTCTCCCCCCCCCCTTCTCTCTCTTCCTCTCTCACCCCCCCAGTGTTTGCTGTTTTTGTTAATTTGCTCCTTTACATTTGCAATCTTGCGGGCAAGATGTAACAGAGCCTGTTTTTGTGCTTATTCTTTTCCCTTCTTTGAAAAGAATCTCTCTCTCTCTCTCTCTCTCTCTCTCTCTCTCTCTCTCTGATTCGTTAAATTCTGTTGAGTGTAAACTGCGCACATTACGGTTGGACGCGTTGTTTCATAGACTGAACAAGTAACTTTATTATACAAACTGCGCAAGTAACTTTATTATACAAACTGCGCAAGTAACTTTATTATACAAAACTGCCCAAATGGATTTTCTGGCAGTCTTTAAGAAAAGAACAAGCAGCGCTGTGCAGTAGAATACCAAACGGGACCTCTCGTGCACCCGAAAGGAAACGGAGACAAAGAGAGATCCCAAGCTATACTGGAATGCTGTGAGATGTTCGTGAATAGTGAACTTTGAAGGCTTCCATGTTTACAACAGCGGACACGGATTTCCACCAGTGTGAATACACACCCTTGCCTCTCACCAAGATTGTCATCTCCTGTTTTTATCATGAAAATAAACATAAATAGAAAAAAAAAACATTATGTTCGAAAACCATCCACCTTCTCATTGCAAAGCGGGGGGGAGGAGGAGGGGGTGGGGGGGGGGGGGGGGTGGGGTGGGGTGGGGGGGGGGGGGGGGGGGGGGGGGGGGGGGGGCACGGATATACACATGAAAAAACAACACCAAAGCCACGATACATAATTCATGAGAATGGTTGAAAAGCTGTTAATTTTCGGCTTCTGCTGGTTGTAAGAAAAATATGCGCAGTTTGCATCTTTTCTTTGCGCCGTGTACATAGCGATTCACATTATTTGTGCAACGCTCTTGCATCAAATTATTCATATATATACTTTTTTTTTTGCACTCTGTCCTGTTGTGACTATACTTTTTTTTAGTTTCTTTTATTGCGTTGGCGGACGTCTTCATTTCACGACACTCGCTGCTTTGTTCCTCTGCCGCTCCAAACTTCCATTCCATCGTTGTTTTCATAGACCCCCCCCCCCCCCCCCCACCCCCCACCCATCTTCCGCAACGCCCCCCCCCCCCCTCCCTTCTATCTCTCTCACCCCTCCACCCTGTCCACCCAGTTCTCTGTTGGTTGCTAGATCCCTGCGCATGCACACACAGGCACAAAGTGTCCTTGTTCACTCGCATGTTCTTTTGTGCACATAGAAACGCATGAACATACCTAGTTTGTATTTTGATGGAGAGAGAGAGAGAGAGAGAGAGAGAGAGAGAGAGAGAGAATGGAATCTCTTGAATATAGTTTTGTATTTTGATGCACACACACACACACCACACACCACACACACACACACACAGGAGACACACAAGGCACAGACACAGAGAGAGAGAGAGAGAGGAGAGAGAGAGAGAGAGAGAAGAGAGGGAGAGAGAGAGAGAGAGAGAGAGAAGATTATTCATTTTTTTGAAAAACGGTTACTGAACATGGAACATAAATGGCAACCCAGCCGTTAAATTCAACAACCCACATTCAACACCGCTCCGACCTCATGATCCACGTGATGCGCACAAGTCGCCCACCTGTAAGTAATGTGAGCAAACGTAATTCGGTGATTTGAAGTCATTACTTCTAATAAGGTCTTAGTCAATGTGTGCGTAATGTATGTAATGGAGGTTGGTGGGGGTGGGGAGAAAAGG
>JADBJO010011034.1:0-15000 GCA_016801955.1 Conus betulinus
TGTTTGTTGAGTTTCAAAAAACTAACTAAAGGTGCCACCTAAGAAGCAAAAGAAAATCATGAAAGAGCAAAAACAAGCTACATTTTCTTGTGCAACAGCAGAGGTTATCTCAGGACTGTCACCACGTTCCAAACTACCACGTATATATGTTTTAAAAAAAGATTAAAAGCAAAACCTCTCCAACCCATTAAAAACAGATTAAAAGAACCTATCCTAGGATTAAAAACCAACACGTTAAATAAGATAAGACAACGTTGCCCACAGCCCAGCCGACCGCAAAGGCCACACCAGGGCCGTCACCACGTTAAAAAACAACCCACAAGGAAGGCTGGGTGTGCAATACCGTAGTATGTTTGTTGATATATTTATATATATATATGTATATATATATATATATATATATATATATATATATATTTTTTTTTTTTTTAATAGCGTTCATTATCCGGGATCATTTGCAGACAGCTGTTCCATCGTTTGAAGATTATTTTGTAAGTCTGAAAGTTCATTTCGCCTGTTCCGTGCTCTAAAATTTTCCACACTCTGAACGTTTTTTTTTTTTTTTTCCCCTTTTTTCGGTTTTTATTTTGTTTTTGTTTTGTGTTTTTGCTTTTTTTTTAAATTTTTATTTATTTATTTATTTATTTTTTTTTTGCACCAGTCTCACCGATCCCCAGTTTTCCAAAACATTGTGTTACTTTCATCTTTCCGTTTTCTTAGACATGTCATTCATTTTCCTCACGAAAACGACGCCTTTCAGATGACTTGTTTACCAGCCAGTAACCAGGCTCTGAATCTGCACAGGAAGAGGGCAATGTGAAAGGAAGACTACACGACCTCGTTAGCAATGAAGAATGCACACACTGGGAAGAGGAGAAGGCTGTCACTGGCGCAGGCCTGATGAGCGAACAAGAAACGGGACTGGCTTTGAATCACATGGGGACACACCAACAGAGAAAAAAGTCGTTACCAATGTACCGTGGCAGAAGATTGTGGGGATGTTCTGAGGGACACTCCCGCCGTCATGCATCTCCCACAGTCCTCTTTCCTCAGGTTCATGCAAGACGGCAGGTGCGTTGTCACCTGCTGACAGGTTCATCCAGGACCTCTGCCTCCAGCCGTTCCCTCTTCCATTGTGCTCTGTGGAAGGGTCTGGGTCTGGCAGCTACACCCGGAGCAGGTGCGGGCGAGAGAAGATCATTTCATATGTAACTTCACTACTTGGAACAGGCGTCCCGTTAGCAGTTGGGTAAGACATCCGTCTGAAAAGGCACGCCTTGAGACGCCAACCCATCCAGAAGTTGACAGTAGATGGGTATCCGCGAGTCATGACCTGGATGCTGCCCGGTCCCCTTAGAGTGTAAGCAGTTCGGGGCCGAAACACTTGTCTGAGGGCTTTTTTTTTTTCCTCTCTCTGAAGACCTTCTGCTGCCAAGCTCTTCGTAGACTTTATTTCTAATCAAGGTCTGTGTTGACATTCTGTCTGAATGCTCATTTGTTGTGCTCTTTATTTGAGAGGAGCTAGGAATGGCTTCTGATGCTGCTGATAGGGTTGTGGAAAGGCATGTCCATCACTGCTGTAAAGACGGCCCTGAACACAGCGAAGCACAGGTCTGGATGGTTATTTCAATAGAATAGTTGGCATCCTCAAGGGGAAGTCGCTGTGGTTAGAACTCCATGGAGATTTTCCCCTTGGTTTTCAGATCACCGTTGAATATTTTTGTTTTCCTTTTTTTTGTTTTATGATCACATATCAAACATACATTTTTGTTTTTAAAACCATAGTTGACTGAAAACAAAAGTAAATAAACACAGTTACCAAGAAAACAACACTTGAGAAATCTAAGCTATGTTTGCATTACCATTGCTCAAAAGTATGAAAAAAAGATTATCTGTTAAGAGTTAACTGTAAAGTTAAACCAGAGTGTTGCAGTAACGTTGCAATACGAATATAATTGTCATGAGCCTACGACGGGAAGGTGAAGTGATGTGCCCACCCCGTCAGTCTGCTTCATGATAACCAGACAGAGTGACCATCCTGTAACAGCCAAGTCTACTGATTGATAATATCCAGCATGCTTTTCTCATTGGATACGTCACATTGATCCGCTGCAATGTTGACAGCACGGCACAAACTATAGACGTTTCAGCATGAAAGAGATGAAAGGGCTCAACTAGCAATTTCTTGTTTCTAAGCAAATTTCAGGTGACTTAACCAGACTGTTCAGTTCAATTTTCGGCAGTTGCAACAGTGCTGATCATCTTAGTTTCTTCTAATTATTTCCAGAGAGGAAGACATCACACACACACACACACACACCACACACACACACACACACACACACACACACACACACACACACACACAGAGAGAGAGAGAGGAGAGAGAGAGAGAGAGAGAGAGAGAGAGAGAGAGACGAGACAGACGGACCAGACAGACAGAGAGACAGAGACAGAGACAGAGGACAGACAGACAGACAGACAGACAGAGAACACACACACACACACACACACACACACACACACACACACACACACACACAGAGAAGAGAGAGGAGAGGAGAGAGAGAGAGAGAGAGAGGAGAGAGAGAGAGAGAGAGAGAGAGAGAGAGAGACAGACAGACAGACAGACAGACAGACAGACAGACAGACAGACAGACAAACAGAAAGAGAAAGACACACCCACACACACACACACACACCACACACACACACACACACACACACACACACACACACACAGAGAGAGAGAGAGAGAGAGAGAGAGAGAGAGAGAGATGATGAATATTCATGTTATTTATATGGCTGCTATAAAAGGGTGTGCTAACAAATAATAAGCACAATAATTGTTATGCAATCATACCATATTACAGAGCAATATTCGAGTAATTGCAAACAATTCTTCTCCTTGGCCCATTTTTGTGATATATATATGTATATATATATATATATATATATATATATATATATATATATATATATATATATGCTTTGCTCATAAAAACAAACAAACAACCTTAAAGACAAGCAATCTCTTGAAGTGACCATTTTTTGTATATATAACATCTTGTTAATGAATGAAGATGGCTGTGTATCATTTTCAGGCTAAATAAGCTTTCCACTAATGCTTATGTGAGCTTGGCAGCAAAAGATACAATACATATAAGATCCCTGTGACTATCTGCAGAAAGGTGAAAATAAGTCACAGTTACTGCTTACCTGATATCAAAATGACATGTGAAAAAATCGGATATTCCTCGTCTAAATTTGTGGTTTCGTATTTTAAGTGCTTGTCCATGCCTAAGGCCAGATACGTTTTCAATTCATGAGCATCACGGGAATTCCTGTAAAAGTCAAACTCGTCATTATTACGGATCAGATCATTTCTGCCATCTGCAATCTACCAGTCATTGCCAAAAAAGAACTTAACAACCACTTAGTATCATCAACACTTCGATTCAGCCAAACAAATCCAAATCGTACCTAAGTCATGCAACATACCCGTGGCTTAGAACCAAAACGGTACACCTTCAGATATACGTTAGTCAATTTGACGTAATCGTATGCTTAAAAATCATTGAAAAAAAAAAGAGATATCAGTGATGTTTTTGGTTGTATCGTTGATACGATTCCCCTCATTTTCGTCAAAAAAAAGTATTATGTACATGCGCTGCTTAATTTTTTGCCATAGTCTTATAATTAACCGATTTACTATTTTGGCACACATGTCGTTTTCAGTTGTCAGGAATACATGTCAAAAGAAAAAGGAAACAGTTGCAGAATTCATGGTTTGGCGCGCAAATTGTTTAATCAAAGTATTTGGGGGAAAAAAGAGGAAAAAAATCCTGAACTTTCGCAGAAGGAGAACAACAGGTGACCTCAGCCTTTTTTTTTTTTTTTTTTTTCCAAAGTGAGGTATTTGTACAACAACCTATTTAATCCACAAGAAAGCCACTCCAGAAATTGGCTCGGAAATCAGATATGTGCAAAATACGTCAACCTAACGCTTTTTCCTGCACACACACACACACACACGCACACACGCACGCACGCACGCACGCACGCACGCACTCACGCACACACTCACGCACCACACACACACACACACACATACACACACACACACACACACTTGCGCAAAAATGCTCGCGCGCATGTGTGTCAGTGTGACATGTGTGGATGTGTACGTGCTTGTATGTGTGTTATTTATCATCCTTAATGTTTTTGTACTCCCAGTTCTTATAGAACAGGTAGTACTTTAGAATGGGAACGAAGAAATGCTGTCTGTGTGTCTGTCTGTCTGTGTGTCCGTGGTCAAAATGTGTTCCACTCGCTCGAGACAAAACTACTGGGCCGATCTTCCTGAAAATTTGTAGGTATGCTCATTATGGGCCACAGATGATGCCCGATGTTTTAGATCACCGATATAGCCGTTACTTACGGCTGTAACGGCCTGTAACGGTTTTTCTTCTTTATGGAATATCTCAGAAAGTACTTGGCCGGTCTTTGTGAAAATTAGCAGGTATGTTCATTATGGGCCAAGGATGATGCCCGATGTTTTAGTTTACCGTTATAACCGATACTAACGGCTGTAACGGCCTGTAACGGTTTTTCTTCTTTATGGAATATCTCAGAAAGTACTTGGCCGACCTTTGTGAAAATTAGCAGGTATGTTCATTATGGGTCACAGATGATGCCAGATGTTTTAGTTTACCCCGTTGTATCCGTTATTAACGGCTGTAACGGCATGTAACGGTTTTTTTCTTCTTTATGGAATATCTCAGAAAGTATTTGGCCGATCATTTTGTAAATTTGTTTGTATGTTCATTAATGGTCACGGATGATGCCCGATGTTTTAATTTACCCCGTTATAGCCGTTACTAACAACTGTTACGGCTTGTAACGATTTTTCTTCTTTATGGAATATCTCAGAAAGTACGTGGCCGATCTTTCTGAAAATTTGTAGGTATGTTCATTATGGGTCACGAATATGAGCGATGTTTTAGTTTACCGTTATTTCGTTGCCAACGGCTGTAACGGCCTGTAACTGTTTTTCTTCTTTATGGCATATCTCAGAAAATACTTGGCCCATCTTTGTGAAAATTAGCAGGTATGTTCATTATGGGTCACGGATGATGCCTGATGTTTTAGTTTGCCCCGTTATAGCCGTTACTAACGGCTATATTGGCCCATAATAGTTTGTCTCTTTTTTATGGAATGTCTCGGAAAGTACTTGGCCGATCTTTCTGAAAAATTGTAGGTATATTCATTAAGGGTCACGGATCATGCCCGACGTTTAATTTACCGTTGTGGCCGTTACTAACGGCTATAACGACCCATAACGGTTTTTGTTTTTCATGGAGTATCTCAGAAAGTAAGTGGCCGATCTTTCTGAAAATGTGTAGGCATGTCTATTATGGGTCACAGAGATGCCCGATGTTTAAGTTTACCGTTATAGCCGTTACTAACGGCCCATAATGGTTTTTCTTCTTGATGGAAACTCTCAGAAAGTTCTTGGCCGATCCTTCTGAAAATTTGTAAGTATGTTCATTATAGGTCACAGATGATGGCCGATGTTTACCATACCGGAATAGCCATTATTAACGGTTACACCAGCCCAAGACGGTTTTTTTTTTACTCTTTATGGAATAGATCACGCGTATTCAGGGGTAACTGGGAGTACGTTATATATGCTTTGCATCTTGTTGTGTCTTTGTGTGTGCATACTTTAAAAAAAAAATATTCAGTGTTTTCTAACTTATTTTGCTGATATATTAGCCAGTCAAATTACATTGTTTAAATTCATGTTCTACATTTATGATTCGACGTCCACAGCCGCCTCAAGCTACGTTGCCAATAATTATGGGTCATGATCCTGAGGAAAAGGAGGAGGAGGGGCGTGCTGATAAGGGTGAGGTTGAAAGGCTGTCAAACACTTTGCAGATACCAGCAGAACCTCACAAGAAGACTGGCGGCAAAAACAAAAACAAAACAAAAATAAATAATAATAATAATGATAATAATAATAATAATGATAATAATAATAATAATAATAATGATAATAATAATAACAATAACAATAATAAAAAAAAAAAATAATAAATTGCAGTTGGTGCTTGTGACAGGAACTGGCCTTCACTGGTCACTGAAGTACTCTGAACAGGGTTTAATATCCAGCATAATGCGACACACTAACGCAACAGTGTCTGTTGAATTCAGGGACGTTTCGGTGTCACATTGCGATGGGCACTTGTCTGACAGTCCATTGGCACATCAGACGCATGAAGGACCTCCGAGCTGTACCCGTTCCTCGGTTATCCAGCCCGCCCAAAAGGAGCATTCCGACACAGTGACGGTGAATTAATAACAGACGGCCTGCTCCTTTGTAGGGATGGAGAGGGGGGGCTGAACTTGAAGTGGGGAAGGGGTGGGGGGGGGGGGGGGGGGGGGGTCGAAGGAGGTGCCCGTCGGGAGAGGTGGGTAGGTGGGAGGGGGTGGAAAGAGGGGGGGGGTGAGGGTAGGCCTGATGATGTGTGTGTGTGTGTGTGTGTGTGTGTGTGTGTGTGTGTGTGTATAACATCATGTATGGGTACATAACATCATGTCACGGCTGTATGTAAATTTAGGCATGAAGCAATGCAATCAACAGAACTGAGGGTTCACACACACACACACACACACACACACACACACACACACACACACACACACACACACACACACATGGAGGCATGGATGCATGCGGAGAGAGAGAGAGAGAGAGAGAGAGAGAGAGAGAGAGAGAGAGAGAGAGAGAGAGAGAGAGAGAGAGAGAGAGAGACAGACAGACAGACAGACAGACAGACAGGCAGGCAGACAGACAGACAGACAGACAGACAGACAGACAAATAGACAGAGAAGGAGAGGCTGGAAGGATGGGTGTGTGTGTAAGAGTAAGGAAGAAGGGCAGAGAGGGATGAGGGGGTTACGGGGAGGTGGGAGTGAGGGAGAAATCCAGGCACGTTTAAACCTGTTGATGTTCCTGTATCACACATACTTCCAACACAATTATGTATACAGTTTACCTTTACTACGGTTTTAGCAAGACTGGTCAAAGAAGATTTCTGTTAATGGAGTCAAGCGCTTTTTTCCAAAATCTACAAAAGCTGCACAGACTTTTAATAAGAGAACCGTCCCCAACACACACACACACACACACACACACACACACACATGCATACACCGCGACAAATTAAGCATGTCAGTAGTGGTGTGACAGTTTTATTTCTAGATACTGTTTGAAGATCACCTGCAATATCATCCTCTTTGATGTTGTACGAATAAACATTCCAACCAATGTAATGTTTCAATTATCAAAGTAAAATGACTCTGTAATCTTATGATTATTCACATCGTTTTTTTTTTTCATTGACAAAATGATACATCCAGTCCACATTCCGTAATTAACTTTTTTTTTTTTTTTTTTTTTAGAAAAACAACACTGCTTTTTTTTTTTTTTTTTTTTTTTTTAAAGAATACTTACATAATCTACGAATGATACCTTCATAACCAGGATGCTTGTGATAATTTACTTTGTAAGCGCTAAGTGATATTTCTTCTGGTGAAGTTTTATTGACTATATTCTACTGAATTGTCTTGGGAACAACGTGCTGCTCCAAATGTTCTTCAACATCTGCACCTCTGCAGACTCTTCGCCTTTCTCGGTTCGTCAGCGAAGGTAGAGATGACCGGTGTGTCCCTTGCCTTTTCTTTGGGTAAAAAATAGCAAGAAGAGACGATGACTAATAATCAGAATTCAAGCGTTCTGAAACATTAGTCGCGCGTAAAGAAACAAAACAAGAAGAATCATACAAAAGAGCCAAGCTTCTCGTTGGAAAATATAAGAGTTGTTGACGCTGCACCTAGGGTATGAAATTGATGTTTAGCGACGTTCAAAAAAGAATTTCGTTACAAGACTGTAATGCAAATTAAACTTTTTCACACCCGTTACAACACTGGAATGCAAATTAAACTTTTCTCACACAAATTTCTGTGCCAGTTGGCTAGTTAATAGTTCTCACAAGTCAGATGACTTTTTTTTTACAGTAAACAAGTACTATAAGGACAGTTGAGTTGTTGGCCTGCACTTGTTTTTTCCCCCACTATTAGATCGTTCATCTTTGTATTTGTCTGACTTTATTCAAGTTTAAAAGGGTGTGCCAGTCTTGAATAAAAGTTACACTGTGTTAGGTTTTCTCATGGGAGCAAAAGTTACCCTACTTGTTTACTGTTTATTGTTTACTGTTCCCTGCCTCACTTCTTTCTCATTGTTTTTTAATTCTCCCATGCCAAGTGCGCATGCAAAAACTGACTGGATGACACATCTTGGTTTGACTTCTGCTGACATTCTGTGAAACACTTACCCGTAAAGTACCGAGTATAAGCCCACCCCTCCTCTGCACGAATTTTGGGACAAAAGTGTGGGGGGGGGGTGGGCTTATATGCGGTACTTGACCCTATGCACAAACATATTCTTCATTGCAATGGAGACATGATTCATATAATGATACCATCTGGTATGCTAAGTCTTATGTTTGTTCAAACTAAAGCAAATGTGAAGCAACATGAAGATATTTTGTGTATTATAAAATTGTTAAACTCGCAGACAGACATACGTAAGGCTTACACACTATCACTCGTAAATGAACACATTGAAAGCATGTCTATTTAAAAAAAAACGGCTTTTTATTCAAAAACAACTTGAAAAACTTGAAAAACTTGAACTTGAAACTTGAACTTGAAAAACAAAAACAGCTGAAACTTGAAACTTTCAACAACAATCGTCAACTGTCTACATTGCTTCATCAGAGTCTGAAGCAGGTGATTCTTCATCACTAGTCAGACTGGCGTCGCTTGCGCTCTCCTCGGCAGCAGCAGCAGCAGCGGCGTCGCCGTCGTGAGGAAGTGCCACCCCGATCTCCTCTGGGAACCACTCCAGTGTCTGATCGTCCTCGCTGCCGTCCAGGGCATGGACACACCGCACCTGAGGGAAGCCTTGGTGATGACGTCACGTCCAACGCCGTCCCAGGCTCTCCCCACCCAGTTGACGACGTCCTGGCGGGTGGGCTGCCTCAGGTTGCCTGCAGCAGTGGGGGGTCTGGGCTCTGCCATCCACGTTACCCAGCTGTCGCGCACCCGATCCTGCACAATCAGAATCAGGAACCGCCATCAGATCTTCCGTTGAATGTCAAAGAGAAATTATGGAGCAACAATTGTCATTCCACTGCACAACTCCAAAAAATGACCACACACACACACACACACACACACACACACACACACACACACACACACACACACACACACACACACCACAGCACACGCACGCACACACACACGCACGCACACACACACACACACACACACACACACACACACACACACACACACACAGCCACGCACGCACACGCGCACGCACACACACACACACACACACACACACACACACACACACACACACACACACACACACACACACACACACACACATTAAACTTAAAGTCACATTTACCTTGAAAGGCTTGACGATGCTGATGTCGATGGGTTGGGCGAGGGCTGTGCAACCAGCAGGCACGAGCACAAGGTCAACGTCCTGCTCGTCGAGAGCTGCTCGAACATCAGCTGCCCTGTGAGCGGCGTAGTTGTCCAGCAGAAGCAGGCGCCGAGTCTCTGAGGAGCCAAGCACACGCTCTGTCCAGAACAAAACTTGGTCCTGTGTCATCCAGCCATTCCGTGTCGCTGTGACGCGGACGTTGGCTGGAATCTGGAGATGCTGGCGGACACGGCGAGGAATCTCTCCAGTGCGTTCTTTGAAGATCAGAAACGCTGGCAGTTTGCTGCCGTCAGCAGCGGCACAGAGGGCGACTGTAAACCCCTCATCTCTGCTTTCGTTGTCTTGATGCGCACCCGCTTTGATCCTTTGATCTCATTTGTGCGGTTGGGTGGCATGTCAAACCTGACCATTGTTGGTCCATGTTTAGCATTTGTCCTAATGCGTGCATGTGGCGGTGACGAAGTCGCAGGATATTTCTTCTGAATGTGCAGGAGCTGATCCTCAAAATCTGCCAGCACCTTCTGGTTACTGGACGTACAGAGGCGACTGGATACATGGTGCCGTTTTTTTCCACCTTTGTAGCCACATGTTTGACGCATCAAAGTCTTGAAGGTTCAGACCGCCCCTATCTCTCGCGCTTTTCTCTGCAAGTCTTTATTTCTAACAACTCGCCCTTCGCTTCTTTCTTCTTGTAGAAACTCAAAAAGTCTCTCACCTCCAACTCCTCCGACTTCACAGTCCGACCAGGGTGCAGTTTCAACTTTCGCTTTTCTCTGCCAGTTTCATGCTGCAGAAGGACATCTCTGTTAGCTCGCCACATCCTAATTTGTTTTCTGTCCACACCAAACTCTTCTGCCGTGGCAGTGACATTCCCGTGTCTGTCAAGGTGCTCTAGAGCAGTCAACTTGAATTCTACTGTGTAAGATTTTCGCTTCGGCATTTTCTTGGAAACAAGCGCCATAAGCAAGCGCCATAAGCAAAAGGGAAACAACTCTGACACGACATTCTTCGGCATTCCTTTTTCTCTCCCTGTTCTCGATTTTTCGTTTGTTTGTTTTGTTTTTTTTTTTTTTTTTTTTTTTTTAGCCATGCAAAAAGTGGGGGGGGGGGGGTGGGCGTTTACTCGGTACTTCACCCTTTGCACGGATTTGCTTATACTCGGTACTTTACGGTAATGTTGTTAAGTCGTTATCACCCTCCCATCCACTTCAAAACAAAGATGAACAAGCTGGGCATTGGTTGACACTTCTCTCTCTCTCTCTCTCTCTCTCTCTCTCTCTCTCTCTCTCTCTCTCCGCATGCATTCGTGCCTCCCGTGTGTGTGTGTGTGTGTGTGTGTGTGTGTGTGTGTGTGTGTGTGTGTGTGTGTGTGTGTGTGTGTGTGTGTGTGTGTGCATGCCTGGGCGCGCGCGCGTGTGTATGTGCATGTGATGTATGTATTTATGTATATAGGTATGTATATGTATGAATGCAAGTCAGAGAGACCTTTTAATATGTCTGCTTTTACACATACCTTATTTTCGTCTTTTTTTTTAATCTCTTTTTTTCTTGTTTGACTCATAGAGACATTTTCAAATATGTAGATGCTATTTTCGTCTTGTTGATATTTTTTGTTGTTCTTTTACTTTAAACTGATTTTTGTTTTTGTTGCTGTACTTTCAATGCTTTTTTTTTCTTTCGCGTATTTTCACTGACGATGCAGTACTTGCTTCTTGGTGGTGGTGGTGGTTTTTGTTGGTTGGTTTGGCTTCATGTTGTTTGTTTTTACTCATCATTTTTTTTCTGGGAATGTTGTATCATTAGTTCTGTAGAACAGTAACGGCAAATGTGAAAAATTGCTACCAAAGCCAATACGTCTACCGTTGTAAAATACAGAATCATTCTCTCTCTCTCTCTCTCTCTCTCTCTCTCTCTCTCTCTCTCTCTCTATGTCTCTGTCTCTCTCTCTCTCTGTGTCTCTCTCTCTGTCTCTCTCTGTCTCCCTCCTCCCTCCCTCCTCTCTCTCTCTCTCTCTCTCTCTCTCTCTCTCTCTCTCTCTCTCTCTCTCTCTACCAACACACGTACATGACCACCATTCACAATCATAATGACCTCCAGCACCAACATCATTAAAGCCCAGCGGAATATTCGGAATATCTATGGGGCCGAATAATGACGAACCGTCTTCTTTGAAAATATAAAATCAAAAATACAAGATTTGAATGTCCCCAACATAATAAGGGCAGGAGACTGGAACCTGGTCCTTAATCCTAGTAAGGTTTATCACAATTACAAACGTGTTAATAATCCTCGTGCACAGGAAGTAGTTACCGAAATTATGTCCAGATTAGAGCTAGTTGATATATGGAGAGAGTTGAACCAAGACACAAGACGATATACTTGGAGAAGACCAAAACCATTTCAACAAAGCAGGCTAGATTTCTTTTTACTGTCCGACACGTTAATCACTTACATAGAAGATGCTGATATTTTGTTCGGATATAGAACAGATCACTCTTTGATATACATGAATATTGTGTTTAAAAAGGAAGAGAGGCATAAAGGGTTTTGGAAATTTAATTTCTCTCTTTTAAGAGACAAGCAATATGCAAATCTGGTTAATGAAACGATTGAAATAATTAAAGGACAATATGCATTACTGCCTTACAATAAAAAACTCTGTCAGTAAATTCCCGAATGATCTAATTCAGTTTACAATTTCTGACCAATTATTTCTTGAAACACTAATTATGGAAACAAGAGCAGAAACAATAACATTCAGTATTCGTAAAAATAGAAAAAGAAATGAAAAAGAAAAACAACTTTGAAAAAGCAATACAAGACTTGGAAAGCAAAAATGGCTTATTGGAAGCAGACTTGGAGATCTTGAAAAACAAAAAGGAAGAGCTGAGTGAGCTAAGGAAAACAAAAATTGACGGAACAATGTTTCGATCCAGAGCTAAATGGGTATCCTACGGGGAAAAAATAAGCAAATATTTCTGTGCACTGGAGAAAAGGAATTTCGTAGGTAAAAGAATTCTTAAACTTATCACAGACCAAGGAACTACTCTGACAGAAACGGATGATATGAAACAGAGACAAAGAATTATTATGAAAACGTATACGCGGAAAAGGAGGTAAGTAAGTAATATTGAGATTGGAAAATATGTAGAAAACCCTGCCGAAACTAAATCGTTTACAATACGAACAACTGGAGGGATTAATTACTTTGGAAGAAGCTACCAAAGTCCTAAAAAAATATGGAAAATAGTAAGAGTACTGGAACAGACGATATGACAGCAGATTTCTTTCAATTTTTGTGGAGACAATTATGAGATTTTGTTGTCCGTTCTCTAAATGAGGGATACAGTAATAAAGGAATGTCTATAACACAAAAAAGAAGGAATGATAATTGGTCTTCCGAAAGGAGAGAAACCGCGAGAATACTTGAAGAACTGGACACCTATCTCACTTTTAAATGTAACCTACGAAATTGCTTCATCCTGTATTGCAAACAGAATAAAAATTGTTTTACTAAAACTTATAAACGAGGATCAGACGGGATTCGTTCCAGATAGATATAAAGGAGACAGTTTACGAACAACATACGATTTAATTCATCATTTAGAAGTGAATCGGTTACGAGGGTTATTAGTTTCTGTCGATTTCGAGAAAGCTTTCGATTCATTTAACTGGTCATATATGAATAAAATTCTGGGTGCATTCGGATTCGGAAAAGGAATACAACGATGGATATCATCTTTTTACGATAAGATAAAGTCTGACGTAATAGTGAACGGGAAAGTGTCTTCAGGTTTTTCAGTTGGAAGAGGTTGCCGTCAAGGGGATCCTGTATCTCCATATCTATTGTTTTGTGTGTTGAAGTACTAGCGACCGAAATAAGGCAATATTACGATATCAAAGGCATAAAGATAGAAAGCACAGAATTTAAGATAAATCAATTTGCAGACGACACTACCTTTACGTTAGAAGGCGATAAGAATTCATACGAAAAATTATTTGCAAACCTTATGAACTTGAGCAAATATCCGGACTCAAAATGAACTATGAAGAAACGTTTAATGTTTGACTAGGTACAGAGAAAACTTCCACGAACACATATTTGCCACATTATAAAATGTAATGGAACCCCTCAAAATTCAAATTCTGTGGATGTTGTTTACGAATAGTCTATCGGATATGGCGGAAATCAATATGAAAGATAAATTCTCGGAAGTCCAAAAACCTGTTCAAAGTTTGGACAAAAAGAATAATAATAACACAATTAGGTAGAGTAGCTGTGCTCAAATCATTAGTGCCATCAAAACTGTGTACCTAATAATAATAATAATGAATACTTATATAGCGCCTATTCTCGGCTAGAGACCAAGCTCTAAGCGCTTTACAATCAACACTCGTTTACACAACGGGCTGCCTATCTGGGTAGTGCCGACCGAAGAGCTGCCAGCTGGCGCTTCATTCAGTCGTTTCCCGTGTCATCTAGTCAGTATCGTTCAATATCGATCACCTATTTTCCTTACTCCCTTCATTCTTTCCATCTCTCACTCAGGGTGCACGCTATGTGTAACGTGTCATCCATACCAACGGCCAAACTGGCCTACTCTTCCGAATGTTGGTGATGGGATTTACATGTGTGCAAGATGTTATGCGTGTGCTCACACACGGAATCTCGGTTTATCGTCTCATTCGAAGGACTGTGTGTGGGAAATGGAGTCAGAACCAATGTTAACTCCGAGGGAAAAATCCCCCTGTACCGAAACGCCCCGGCGGAGATTCGAAACCGCAACTCCAGGATCACCAAGATTACGAGTCAGACGTTCTACCAACGGAGCTATTCCGGCTTATGGATCCTTTTACCGAATCTTCCTGATTCCAGATTGCTTTATTACAGACTGTGTGCTTCAAATTTGCATGGAACAACAAAAATTATAAAATTAAAAGAAAGTACTCAATACATAATATACAAAAGGGAGGGATAGGTATACCCGATCTGAAAATATATATCAGCTCCTTAAAAATAGCCTGGATAAGGAAAGCGTACATGTGCAACCACAAGTGGAAGACAATATTACATTCATTATGTCCCGAAATAAATGATTTTAACGCCTATGGTCCTAACAGATTTGTTGAAAGCAATATTCGTAACACATTTTGGAAAGGAGTTTTTCAGTCATATTAAAGGTTCTGCAAATAGGTAGAATTATACGAAAGTACAGATTTAGCCACTGAATCTATTTTCTGTAATGAAAAGTTTAAAGTGGGAGAGAAAAACTATTCTTTTACAAGAAATGGATGCAGAAAAAAAAATTCTTGTTAAACATTTACTTGATGATGATGGTGAGTTTGTAAGCCGTTACGAACTGTCAGAGAAAATGGGACTTCAGGTCAATTTTCTTAATTATATAAGT